>LZPO01097220.1:124341-135032 GCA_001675575.1 Neotoma lepida | reverse complement strand
AAGAGATTCTCAGTAGAAGAGCCAGCTCTGGCTTAAAAGTGGTGTGTGTGTGTGTGTGTGTGTGTGTGTGTGTGTGTGTGTGTGTGTGTGTGTGTGTGTGTATAGTCTCTAAGGGGTAGAAAGTGGCGTCTTGAATAATAGGCACAGACAACCTCATTTATGGTGCAAGTTAAACGTTTTCCTGCCCTCTAACTAGCCAGTGAGAGGGGCGAATGAAAAGCCCAGGAAGAGGGCGCACGTATTCTGAGGGAGTACATTCTGCAGGCGTACATCCATTCCAGGGATGCTCCTCTGCCTTTTCCTCCCTTTCCATTCCAGCTCCAGTTTTGCTTTGGAGCCAAAGAGGCTGGATAATTTCCCTTTGCTGTTGCAGGAAGACTTGCGTCAAATTCCACGCAAGTTGATTCTGCTGATTTGCATGTGAGGAACTACAATCTAATGAGGATGTAAATGTATGCCATTGTTTTCCTACCTATTGGCTTTCTGTTTCTTATTTGGGGAGAGCCTGCTTGAAATAGTAACTTAGAGAGGTTTGTTCAAGTGGTTACATTTTTAGAGACTTCTTCTTGGCTAATTCAGGTCTCCTTCTGTAGTAATTCATTCAATCATGCTTATGATAAGAACTTTTGAGCATTTGCANTAAAATATGATACGAAGGAGAGTCAGCAATGGGCCTTGTCTTCTAGGAAATTACAGTGGAACACGTTTTAGAATGCAATTTGGAGTCATTTCGAATTTGAATGAATTTTCCGTATAAACAAGGTTCCAACACATTGCAATCACATAACATGTTGTCGATTTATNGTTTACAAAATACCATNGCAATTCCAAGCAAGAGAACAGAAGTTTCTTCTGTTCCTTATGCAGTTATAACAATACAACTGGGAAGCATTTTAAGAGCTATTTCTCCATTCTGTGCAAACCCAGAACTGCCACATGTAGGACCCAGATTCGGCTTTTCAAATTTACTGTGAGGTAGGATTATCAAGGTGTCAGGATGAGATCCGAATGATTGGGCCAGTGCATCTGTGAGTCCCAACATTGTGCACACTTCTGGCTGTCATGTTATACTTGATATGCTAAGCTATGCTTTATGGACCAAATGTCTAGTTTCTTACAACAGCAAATAGGATAATTCAAACTTTGGATATTATCTACATGCCTCTAAGAGTTTGACCCTACAAAATGCTTATGTAATTGTTTAACTGCTTCATTGAATTGCCCCTGATTATGGAAGGGTTAAAAAAAAGTGGATGGAAGCATCAAAATAACCTCTAAGTGTGTATTTCATCAAAGACAAAGTACAGTTGACAACTTTATAATACTATATGTTTTTTTAACTGAGAACAAAGTGGTCATGCAAGTTCATTTTTTTCAANTTACGGACTTTTGGCTTTTCAAAAAATAGAGATGGAATAGTCAGGGATAGGATTATTGGCTGCTAGGATCATGCAGGGTAGAAGGGACTTTTTAACTGAAGGGGAAGTTGGGAGCTGGAATCTTTGGCTGCACTGAAGTAGCAGATCAAGGGCAAGGGGGAAAGAGGAAGGAAAGGAGTGTTGCTTAGGGCAGCAGCTATAGCTTACAAGGGAAAGTTCTAGAAGACATGACGCTTGGTAGCAAGAGGAACAGGAAGCTTCAGCTCGGGGAACCCTTTGTAAGCAAAAGGCAGTAGTAGGAGGCCATGGAGAATGCTTTCAATCTACTCATCTAGAAAGGAACAAGGTGGCTGGGTGTGGTTGCACATCCCCGGAACCCCATCACTTGGAAGACTAAGCAAGAGGATCCTAAATTTGAGGCTAGCCTGGGCTACATGGTGAGTCCTAGGCTAGACTGAGCTACTAGAGAAGACCTCNTTTCAAATCAAACAAAACAAACAAACAAAAACCCAAAGCAAAGGGCAAAGTACTGCTTGCTGAAGAAGAGGCGAGGCTACGCTTGATGGGTCAAAGAAGGCTTCAAGTGTGTTTGAATTTGAATGAGACTTGAACAGTGCATATGGTTTCCCTTTGCAGTCAGACATTGGGGAAATGATCAAACAGGAACAAATGAACTGACCTGGCTCACGAGAACAGAAGCAGGAAGGTAGGACATGCAAGCCTGTCTTTGGAGACAGTGATCCACTAGACACTGCCACTGGAAGGCTGGAAATACAGGTATGGCTTTGGGGATAGNGATCTGCCAGACTCTGTAGATTAGTTTGCGGTTCCATTGAAGAGAGTAGAACAGGAAAGCTAGGTGTAGGCAGGGGAAGGATTTGGAATTTCAAGTTAGGCTGTGATTTAGATTGAAATGGTTAGCCATGCAGTTTGGCAATGGGGACCTTGGGACTTAGAAAGACCCAAAATGACGTTATGAGGCTGTTATGTTTTGTGAGGGTTCTGAGGGCATGGATGAGGGTGGTACAAATAAGAAAGAGAGGTGGTGATTGATGTACTTTTGACTTGGTATGGTTGGGTTGTCAAAGACGAGAGTAGGGAAAAGGCCAAGAGTGATGGAAGAATGNTAGTAACATAAACATCAAGAGGGAGGGGATGAGAGGAAGTAGAAAGCTAACCTTTGAAGGTCTGGAGTTTGAGGTGTCCACAGAATGCCGTAATGGAATCCACCAGAGACTTTGTGAGTTAGAAGAACTCCTTTGGAGAAGAAGAATGGAGGTAGATGGCNTCAAGGAGAGGGCAGAGGGAAAAGGGTCAAAGGCCATCGTTCAGAATTCTGGTAATTCATACTTCTAGGGCTTTGAGGAGGAAGATGACCCAGTGGGAGGAGAGATAAGAAACTCAAGTATTCTACAGTGACNACAAGGAAGGAGCTGGCTTCNGGGAGGACGTGGCGAGCAATTGGAGCAAGTGCTGGGAAGCAGTTGAGGATGTGGCTATTGGAAGTCACCAGAGACTCTCAAATGAGCAGATTCACTTAGAGAGCTGCTGGCATGTNGCTGTTATGTTAACTCGGGTGTCCGCAGTAGGGGAGGCAATGAGACTGCTGGGAATTAGCCAGTCGGGGTGGAACTACAAGCTCAGAAGGGCCAATGGTGCACAGCCAGCCNAGGAGAGACAGGACAGAGGGAATTCAANCAGCATGGTCTAAGAAACTGTAATAAAAGTTTTTGTTAGCTTAAGGTGGATGGTGTTTCCAGAGCCTGGAGGATGATAAGGGCATGTCAGCTGCTTAGGAGTTGGGGACNTCAAGGGTGCTCCTCAGGGTCAAGGCTGAATGGCCAAAGGGATTTGCCTGGGTAGTGAAATGAGTGGAGCTGGCAAGGTGACTCAGGAGAAATCAACCCAAGCAGAAGGGCAGATGGTTGGCTGTCACAGTGAGGACACAGAAGCTGCTTAGCTGGGGAGCGTGTGGGGAAGCTGGGATTCAGGGAAAGAACTTTGAGGGCTTTTACCTTTTGTATGGGGGAGCTTCCAGTATTTCAACATCCCTGATGGATGAGAGATGGCTGAGGAGATATTAGAGTGGAGATGAGGTCTTTGGGTTCTGTAGTCAGTGCTAAAGTAATCCCCAGTGTGGATTCTCAACGCATCAGGGTTAAAGGCAGAGGACAGAAAAAGAAGAAACTGCTCATTTCTGAAGGCCTGTGCCACGTGGCTCTTTCTGGAGAGACAAGAAAAAACTAATTACTTCAGATGCACCAAATCGGTAAAACAAAGAAAGGTTTGAACCCAAGTCTAGCTTAATTCAGGAGCCTGAATGCCTCATACAGCTGCATCAGTGAAATCCCCACAGCAGCATGGGTGGCAACTCAGAAATGCCACATTCCTGGAGCTCTCTCCCTACCTTCCAGCCATTTCCACCAAAAGCCTAGTCTTGTTTACCACTTGCATAAACTTGGAGAGGGGCTTTGTGAGTCTTGTAACTTTAGTGAGCCTCCTAAGCCTTGTTAGTTTCCTTAGCTTCTTGAGCTATAAGCCTCCCTCCTCTCTCTAGGAGAGGATGTTTCAATTCAGAAGAATGTATAAACAACCACCTACTTTGTACCAGGTATTGTGCCAGATTTTTCTCATAATTTGTATAACATTTAAGCCTCAAAAGAACTCTGCACTGAGAGGTAATAGTGCATTTTCTTTACAGATGAAGAAGAACTCTTGCAAGATTGCTTAAGGTCTCCTGCACCAAACTGTTGGAGATGGGCTATGAGTGAGAGTCTCACCCTAAGCCTCTGCTTCTCTATGAAAANAACCACAGACAAAAAGCTGATATTATCTAAGCAGGATCTCCCTGGGGTCAGTAGACAGTGGTGTTAATCCATTTCTATAAATGTTAACTATGTTGAGTAAAAGGGAAATTGTATTGTCAANTGTGACATTGGGAGAGAGGTATGAGCACAGAAAGCAGATGTAGCAGACAGTACTGGGTCTTGTTCCCCTAATAGATCACATCTTCCAGTAAGACGCACTGTTGCACCTAAGAGAGATGCTGGAGGGATGTAGATGCACACAGCAGTACTAGGTGGGGGTGCCCTCGGAGTGCCTATCTCAGGACACGGGAGTGAGGCTGGGTACTCACTATTCCTTCTGATCCAGCCAACTCAGAGAATGAGGCAAACATCTGAGAGCCCATGTCCATCACTGACCTTGAGGTGTTCCAGACAACCTTTATTGGAAAAAAAAAAATCCGAACCTTGCTCTCATTTAAAACGCTGTCCACCCACCACTCNCCAAGCAAGCCATGCCTCAGGTGTTTAAGAAATGCTCCCAGTGACTGCCAGCAAGCAAACGCACAATGTGCCTTTCTGGTCTTCTTTTTCCTTTTCAGTCAGGGGATGCAGGCTTTCTGTAGCTCCCTCTGGTAACAAAACATCTAAACACATTCAAAACAGAGTTGCTATCTTTCACTTTACCCTTGAGCAATGCAAAGGAAATACTGTGAACTGGCAGACATAATTTTGCTAACACTTTCTCCGACATCCTAGCTACGCTGCTTGTAGAAATAGAAAACCCCCTTTTTTTTGCCCTGGAAGGATGTTTTCTGTTTTGCAATTTGGGGTCTGTTTCTAGGAAGCATGTGGTCTGATTTCCTCTTAAATTTTATCCTAGCTCTACCATTGTATCCCTAAGTACACACTGTTCAGTCACTGTAGAGTCAGAACCTGATCCTGGCTTTGTGGAAATGATTTTACTTGCCATGTAAAGAGGCCAGAGACCTGAGCTTTGCAGAAGATCTTGGATGCTGAGGCAAAGACTATATGTGGCATGTGTACCATCACTGGCCATTCCCTCACCTGTGCTAGGCATCAACAATCAATCCTGACATTTTTGTTGCATTCAGATATAGCCTCTATAATATTCCTAAGTTCACAGCAGCCACTGCTGACTGCTACATCTGACTCGTGGCTATGACCCTATTACCTCTAACTTATTAGAACAGTTTCTTGATGACTGCCATTTTTGTGTCTAATGTCAACTTTAGCATATTTTAAGATATTCTTATTTACCTCTTGGAAAATGCTCTTCCGTATAATAGAACATAGCAGAGCACCCATTCGTTTCAGTATATGAGAGGATTTCAAAAAAGTTACTGGACTTTGCTAACACTCCTGTTTCCACGTTGGGAAGGCACAGGGGACACTTTTCTGTTCTGGTTTCTGTTGAGGTTTTTACTAGTGCCTTCATTTTAGAAGGAACTGTGGGGCAAGCATGGGNTAGAAAGAATCATCAGTTGGCAAAAGGTAGCTTGCTTTGGACCCTCATCCTTTGGGAACAGAAAAATGGCTTGAATTTCCTGACGACAGAGAGGCAAGCCTGGCACTCTTTAAGGTGAGGGGCTTCCTGCTGACCCTGTCCTTCCCATGACACCCTTCAGACTTAGAAGGAAGATGGCGTCCCTCGGAGGGAAGCAGTTGGCTTTTTGCTAGTTCTCTTTTCCGGTCACTACAGAGCTGGGCTGACCACGTTCCAAGAGTCTGCTCCCCTAAGACCTTGAAAACCAGGCAAATAGCAGTCCGTCAACATCTGTCTTTTATAGATGGTTGACACCAAGGGACTTGAAATACTTAGNCTTGAAGTACATGTGTCCATGTTTGATTACAGGAACTGAGGTAGAAGGACTTGCCCAGAATCCTTCTGTCTAACACTCTGAGGGGTGGGCAGGGTGGGAACGGACAGTGTTACAACACCTGGTCCCTATAGGTGATCTAGTGACCTGAGAATTCTATTACAGCATTTGTATCAGTCTCTGGTTCTGTGCCAAAATCTATGAATTTATTTATTCATTTAATTATTCAACTGTTGATGGCTGTCTCCTTCATGCTGAACTCAATGTGCTTGGAAAGGGATGAGAACGTGGTACTGCCTTCAACTTCTCAATGCCCACGTTTAGTGGAAAAACAGACCCAGATGCCATTGCTTTGAATAAGTGCAGCAGTGATTGAGAAATGTACTNAGCCGTCTGAGATTCAACAAATGTTTCTGACTCCAGTAGAGAAAGGGAGAGAGATGTTGGAGGAAGCACTCTGAGAGGCTGTCAGCCTGCATGGTGATGGCTAGCTATTGGGATGGGACCCCCTACTCTTCCTATCTCCTGATGTGTCCCGTGTGAGACAAGGGAGACTCTTTGGTTATGTAACACAAATCAGAGCCAGGGTGAAGTTTCCTTGGGCATAAGAACGCATAGGTGATGTGCTGGGACACAGCTGGGTGAGGTCAATGCTCTATTGTTAATCTAGAGTGCAACCTCTGTTTTCTTCTCTCTTTTCCTTTCCCCTACGATGACNTCTCATCTAGAATCTGTGCTTCAACCCGNTCCTCACTCTGTGGGCACCACTGTCTCACTTTTCAGCTCTTCACGAAATCTTATGTCTCCATCACCTTTCCAATGTCTACCACACTATTATCCTAACTACTTTCTTTTCCAGCATGGCCTCTGTGATTCAACATTAAACACAATCTCCTGTAAACATCTGCACACTTTGCTCTGTTAATTCTATCATACAGTTTTGGCACCCCCCACCCATGGGTATCACTGTGAATCTACTCTATACCTGCACTCAGCAAATGAGCAAATGGGAGAACTGACAGATCCCAGAGTTCAAGGATACATCTTGAATGGGGGATCAGTACTTCATAGCGATCTGTTCTACCCCCATGGGAGCCATTTGTGATCACCCTTTCCCACCAAATCTTTTATTAATTCAACTAAAGTGCATTTGGTAAACATTGCTGTGTGTCTGGCACAGTGATGGGCTCTGGGGACAGAGCATCAAGCAGAAGTAACTATCACCTAGTACAAAAAGCAAAATAAGAGACTTGAGATGAATTGACAGAAGGTCTGGCTGATTTTTTGTGTGGAATGCTTTGGGGAAACCTCACTGAAGTGCCATTAAGTAAATATATCTGAATGCCAAGAAAGACGCAGCAAGTGAAGATCAGAGGAACATTGCAAGTAGAGGGAAGAACTCTCAGAGATGGGATTGGGGTTGTTTTATTCGTGGATGTGACTCAGTGGGCAAAGAAGAGAATCCCATAGAATTGCAGATATTGGGAATTGGAGATCCAGGACGTTGTTTTTGATGATGATGAGTTCCATGTTCAAGTGAAGTCTCATCTCTATTGGAACACCAGGTACATGGGAGGTGTTTCACAGGTGGCTGACAATAGTGGGAAACTCTTGCCATGGTCACTGAATGAATGGGGAAGGGTTGACCAAGGATAACAGTAAGGATTGGAAGTTGCTCTTTAGTCCTTTTGTGATGGGGACCAGAGTCTATAGCTGTGCTATGACAGGCATAGAGGAAGTAGCTTTTGGTGTTAATTTTGGGATGCTGAATTTAGATTGGATTCGGGGGAAAAAAGGAGGAGGCAGAAGAGAGGAGCCTGGCAACGAGTAAGGAGTTTGAAGATCAAGCCTAGAGCCCAGGCTGTGAAAGGAACGAAGTTAAGCATATGAGAGCCTGAGACAAGGCAGAATCAGCCATGAGACCAAAAAGCAGCTATAGAAGTAAGGTTCAATAGAAATTTCATTTATTTTTTTAATCCAATAACAGAGCCCGAGCTCGAGCCCTGAACCTGCCTCTGCTACCAAATGGAGATGTCAGCTTGATACACGGCAGGCTGGGTGATATTAAGGAGTTCTGGTAAGGGTTCCTTGTTTAAGTAGAGGCATTTTCTAGCAAGGCCAGAAGCAATGATCTTGCAGAGAAGAGAGAAGCAAGAAAGAAGGAAAAGAGACGGGGCAGAAGAGNGCAAGCTGCTGCAGTGAAAGTCATTGCTGTGTCTGTGATCCATCATGCTAAGTGGCCNGGGACACAGGCTTGTCTTCCCAGAACACTGTCATTCTGTCAGCTGAAGCCAGGAGAAGCCTGCCATCAACCCAGCGGTTTACGGGAAGCTCTGTTCGCTGTAGCNGTCATTCCATCTGAGTGTGAACCACTTTTTCCTTCCAATTCCCTTTGTATACAGGCCATGGTCATCTCACTGTGCACAGCATCCTTTGGGAGATAAGCATCTCTCTTCATCTTTCTTTCATTGTAAAAATGAAAAAGTTTCCTAATTTCAGCTTTGCCTAGGGTTTGATAGGTGTGAAAGCATGCACTAAGCAGCCTCACTCGGCCAAATCCAAGTTCTGAAGGAGAGCGTGTCTTTCACTGGAATCTTTCTTAGACACTTTTGAAAGAGCTGAACCTTCCCATTGTTTTTTATTTTTATTTTTTATATTTGCCTTTATTGGACCAAGAATGTTATCAATGCAGCATATATTTAATTTGTTTTCAGAATTAGGTGTTGATGAGTAATGGTTGATTGGTCCTTCATTATTGTGTCCAAGGGAAGCTGAGGCATTGATCTTTAAGGCTAGTCCACAGGATGTTAATTAGTGAAAAGAGTAAGAGTATTAAATAAAAATTAGTGACTGAACAGTTGGAGACTGACTAAACAATATTAAACAGGGTTTTCTAAATGCCAGATTTCTAAAAGGTTTGGCTATGCTAGGAGCATTGAGAATTTCCAAGTTTTAGATTAAGGATGAAGTAAATCTATATCCTTTAGGATACAGGGTCCTCTATGTCAGAGAGACTTAGGAGAAGGATATTCCACAGAACCCACTTTGGGACATGCAGCATTGGGGTTTACAGGAGAGGATTCTGTGTGCAGAAAGACATTGCAGTTCAATGCACAGTGACAGACCTCATACACTGGAAGCCAGGATGCCAAGTTCTCCTCTGGTTCTATTTACTCAAGTTGTTTATGCATTTTGAGATCCGTCTATATATCTATCTGTGACTATTAAGCTATAACTTCTCATATAGTTCTATTCAAGTGGCTTTGGGTTATACAAAAGTATGGTTGATAGAACCTTCTAGATTTGGATCCATCTATCCATCTATTTTGCTTCAGTGCAACCAGTGCAGATGTCTGTGCCTGTATCCCTGTCTCTTCTTTGTCTGTCTATTTTTGCTTCCTCCCCCTTTTTTCCCACCCTCTCTCATCTACTCTCTTTCTTTCTTTCTTTCTTTCTTTCTTTCTTTCTTTCTTTCTTTCTTTCTTTCTTTCTTTCTTTCTTTTGTTTCTGAAATGCAGGAACTGCTGAAGGGAATCTGAGCTTGCCCCTTTGAAGAGACCACCAGCCAATAGGAGCGCCAGCCTCCAGACCATGAATGAATGAGATCATTCATTCATTCTGATCATTCAGATCATTCTGTGAGCTTCCAAGTCTTCCAGGTGAGCCCCAGACACTTCAGAGCAGAGACAAGCTGTTTCTGCTGGGCTCTGTCTCAAATGCTGCCTGCCGAATCCATGGACACAAGCAGAGTTTGTTTTACAGTAGTACATTTTCAGACAATCTATAACATGGCCACAGTAATTTAAGCAGGAGGATAAACCCCAGGCCATTGATTTAACACTGTGGGGCTTTGTCTTAGTTTCTTTTCCTGTTGCTGTGATAAAATATCCTTGTCAAAGAAATTTAAGGGAGTAANTGTTTGTTTGGCTCACAGTTCCAACTTACAGCCCATCATCGTGGGAAAGTCAAGGCTGTGGAACGTGCTACTCACATTCCATTCATAGTTAAGAGCAAAAAGCAATGAATGAACGCTTGCAAGCCAGTTCTTAGTTGGCCCTGTCCATTTCGTACCAATCAGGATCCTCTGACCAGGGAGTGGTCCCACTACATTTAAAATGGGTCTTCCCATATCAATTAATGTAGTTAGACAATCCCTCACAGGCATTCTAAGATGTTAACGTTAGTCTAGACAATCCCTCACAGGTGTGCCTCAAGGCTTTCCAGTTGATAATACTAAACATCACAGGCCTTCTGTGTTGTATTTTAAAATCGGCAGGAAGGAGTCACACCACCATACAGCAGGGCCCACGTGGGGGGTTTATTGAGGGGAGGGGAGAGAAGGGGCAGAGAAGGGACAGAGAAGGGGCAGAGACCAGTCCCTGGGAATGAGAGTGAAGGAAGAGAAAGAGAAGGAGACAGGAGATGGGCAAGGCCCACTTTTTATAAGGAAACAGTGAATGCACACAAGGGGTGCTCTTAGCAGCTACAGCTGAGGTAGATCCTGTCAGAACCCTAAGGGCAGGCCAGTGCAGATGCCTAAATGCTAACACTCTGCACTGTGGTGACAGGCTCCTCCTCCTCCTCCTCCTCCTCCTCCTCCTCTTCCTCCTCCTCCTCCTTCTCCTTCTCTTCCTCCTCTTCCTTCTCCTCCTCTTCCTCCTCCTCCTCCTCTTCCTCCTCCTCCTCCT
>LZPO01097220.1:84798-113350 GCA_001675575.1 Neotoma lepida | reverse complement strand
TGTGAGCACACACAATACATGCACACATGTGTGAGCACACACAATACATGTAAAGAGAGTCAGCTAACGTGAAAAGAAGACAAAGCCTTTGAACAGATACTTCCCAGTGATGACNGAAAAATGGCTANTGAGGACTTGAGAAAGACAATGCCATTAGTCACCAGGGAACTGTAAACTCACAATGAGATGCCAGTACAGGCCCACAAGAATAACTAAAACCCAAAAGGGTGACACCATCAAGTTCTGGTGAGTTTACAGAACAAGGAATGTGTTTTCTTCTAAAAGGCAGTTCATATTCTTCTGTTATGATCTCAAAATTCTACTTATAAATATTTACCAAAGAAAAAAGCATGTTCACACATATACCAGATCTTCAGAGTGTTTTTCAGAATAGATTTGTTTACTTTTATCTTATGTGTATGAGTGTTTTGCTAGCATGTATGTGTGTGACCACACATGGACAGTGCCTGTGGAGGCTGAAAGAGGATTTGGGATCCTCTAAGACTGGAGTTACAGATGATTGTGGGTCACCATGTGGGTGCTAGGAACTGAACCCTGGTCCTTTGCAAGAGCAACAAGTGCTTTTAACTGCTGAGCCATCTCTGCAGCCCCNAAAAAATCTTCATAGTGTTTTTATTCATACTAAGCTCAAACTAAATGCCCATTATTAACTAAGGACTGCTTAAACAAATCCTGACGTAGCCATGCCACAGGAAGCCACCCAGCAGCAGTGTGGAAGGGACCATGNGTACACATCTCAGCAAGGATGAACCTCACAAAAAGCACAGAGGGAAATCTACACCTTTTATAATCTGTCAGATGAGACAACTCTGGTTTCTAGTGAAGAGTTGTCAGCAGTTGCCTGAGGTCATGGGTCTCAGCCAGGGGAGGCTGAGAAGTGTCTGGAATGTGGGGCGCAGGGATGCTCTCTGTGGTGGGTGAACATGCTATATGTCATGATTTTGACTGTATTTATGCAGGTGTACAGATGTCAGAGCTCATCGGCCTGTATAATTGTTGCCCTTTGTGTAGGGTGAAGTTGATTGAAAGCATGGGGTGATGGTATCTACTTCAAATCTTTTCAGGGAATTAGACGAGAAAACTAGCTAAACTAGTATGGCTCACGAGAAAAATGTGTTGCACCCACACATATTCATGCAGAACCTGACAGTTGGGGCTCAAGGGAAACTAGAGGCAGAAAGGAAGACTTCGGAGCTGTGTCCCTGGGAGGTTTGACCTTTGAAACAAAACCCATTTGTAAATAAGTAACTTCTTGAAATTGGTAATTTCCACAAAACTGATCACACAATAATGGAGACAGGGACTCAATGAAATAATGGAGACAGGGTCTCAATGACGAAGGCGACTCTGGCCCACACTAGTTGTTCTGTGGTATCCAGTGACAAAGTGTTGAAGATGGACAGATAGAGAGCATAGGAGAACAAAGCATATCCACGTTAGTAAATACAAGGTTGTGACATCAAGAACATCCAAAGNCTTTTCTCNTGTCTCTTGGCTGGCTGTTCCCTCAGTGAGTTTAGGGTTCTTCAGGCACATGTTCTGAACCAATTTGTACTTGTAGAACTCTCTGCTGAGCACCTTGCTTGTAGCCCAGAGCTAGCTGCACTCCTTTCAGCCTCCGACCAAGAGAATGTAGTGGTTAGGGACTCTGTGAAAAAGAAAGTATTTAAAATGAAATGTTTTTATTTTAGAGACTTACTAAAATGGTTTGGACTGATGAAGCTATTGCCACATTATTTTTACATATTAAATTGTGCTTCAAACTTGAATGTGAATTTGAGTAAAAAAATATAATTTTCCTACTTTCTACCACCTTTTATATGGAAAAATAGCTGCAGAAGTTGAGTTCCAGTGAGTCATATCCCACAACTAAGGAGATCATAGACGCTGGTGAGTAGTTGGCATGTGGGTTGGACAGTCGGTACAAAGGCACAACTCTATAATGTCAGATAGGATGCACGTTTCTCTCTGTTCAATCATCTGGAAGCATCAGCTAGCAGGGCTGGTAGAGCGCCTCCGCTGCTCTCCATCTGTGCTTCCACTTCTGTGTCTAATGTGGCTGCCCCAGCTGAAGTATCACATTTCATTCCAGACAATGTGCAGGACAAAAGAGGAATGCCAATTCTTTCTTCCTTCCGAGAGTGCAGCCCAGAGGCCACACATACTGCTTTTGTTCATCANGCACTGGCCAGAACTTCACTTCAGGAGCACACTTAGTTGTAAAAGAGGTTGGGAAGTTNTTACATAAGCAAAGGTGTGTTCAGCCTTGTTAAAGGGATATTGTTAAAGGAAAATAGGGGATACTAGGAGACATCTAGTCAGGTCTCTAGAAGTTGGTGACATGAAATCAAGAGAGGGACCTAATCTAGAGACAGGACCTTTACAGGTTCTACCAGAAGAAATATTTGAGGACAGCAGGGCTTTAGGATTTGGTTTAAACATGGTGGTACCATCCAGGAGATGACTCATCCTGACTCCATAGATGATGTAGGGATGCTGAGAAAGGGCTGAGAGAGGCGACTCAAATAGGTGATATTAAGACACAGGGCAGAGGGCAGCAGAGAGGGCAGTTTCCTAAGAAAATTCAACTTTTTTAGCAGATGAACGTGAAAGAGAGATGCTTACACCAACCCAAACAGGAAGATTATTCGGGAGAGAAGCCAATTCTTGATAGAAGCAGCTCTTATAAATATGGTTTTGTGGTTACTCCTGATCATAATCTAGGTAAGAACTGAAAAGGAACTTGGTGCGTGACCCGTCTTTGAGTCCCTGGGCCGAGTCTCCATTTCTCCCAATGCAAACACACTTTTAACCACAGTGGGAGACTGAAACCNGGGGAATTTTGATGTGTGAGACAGAATGGGGGTGAAATAGCATACCCATCACTGAGCATTATCTTCATTGCTATTTCTTAATGCTTAGAAAATATGCAGAATGGATGAGCCTACTAAATACTGACAGAATGTGGACATAGACTANGCTGATACCTAGTTTTCACTTACATTCGCAAATCAGAACTGGTAATGACCAAAACATTCCTCTTCAAGATTTTTGTGTTCCTTCCCTCTTTCCCTCCCTCCCTCCTTCTTTTTGTCCTAGAAACTTACATGGAATTAACTTTGGAGTCAATTAAAACAACTTTTACACAAAACCATGTTTTCAACAATATCCAGGTGGTGTTCTCCAAAGTGAATTACTATTTTGCAAAACTTACAAATACTTCTAAATATTTTGTTTTCTAAATGCTGAAAAGTGGACAGCTCTTTTCAGAACAACTGGGTGGTTTTAAATAATTGATAGTCAGCTAACAGAGAAATAACTTGTGGTTTGTCTGAGCAGTGAGTAGCCGGCCTACATATATAAAATTTGCATCGTCTATCTCTAACGTGATGTGTAGGAGGTGTGAAGAGTGGAAACCCAATATTCGAAAGCATGGCAGCCAAGAGCTGGGTGGTTCTGTGTGTTTGCTGCAGGAAGGGGATAAGTAAAGGAAATATTTCTTTTTCTCTCAAGAATTGTTAGAACATTCCNGTCTTCATGGAGCCTCACCTTAGCATCTGTTGATAGCTCTGCCTGATTTCTAAAGAGCNCATTGGAAAATATAAGCAAACAGTCCTGCTGTACTGGAAAGGAGGGTGCACCTCTGTCCACTAGGAATTGCTTTCCTTTGTGGAGGAAGACATTCTTTTTCTTTTGCACTTTTTACTCAACATTTCTTTGAATAGTAGGTAGAGACGATTCTTAAAGAACTTTGGTGGCCAGTTGATCCTATTTGAGTTGAGAGATTGATTTTCTTTTTTGTATGAAAATCCTTTCTACGAAGATTGCACCTTCAACTAGGAACCAGTNGTTCTTCTGATGTTAAAAAGAATCTCTGTACAATGCAGGCAGCGATGAAAAGGCTGCCACACAAAGGCACAACTATCTTTCTNCATTCAGCAGCTGTTTCCTGCTTAGTTTCTTTTTCCTTTTCAAAATAGTCATAGGTATCAGACAACATTTTGGACTAATGGCCTGGAAAAATTCATTATAAAATCATTTTGAATTACTCAGGGAACACAGAGAGCCTGAAACTATTGCCTTCCGCTGCCCTACCCCCATTCCTTACNATTTTTGTCCATTGTGGACATTTCTCAAATTTGGAATATTAATGAAAAGGTTTTGAACCCGCTTCTCCTCGCCACAGTGGGGAGCTGAGCAATTGATTTTGGACTGGTTGTTTTCTCATCTCCAAGGAAAGGAAAAACAATAATAATTGGCCAAATTCTTTTCAAGAGTGGTAGTTTGGCTGGAAGGATATCTGAAGTGGTAGTTTAAAACATTTTAATAGTAACATGGGTGCACTAAAGTGTCATAGTAGAAATGCAGCCTGCCATGCAACTTAGTTCTTAAGAGATTGCGTTTTCTCATTTTCTATTAGGAAATGTCGGCAGCATATCATCCTGCAGGTATTACACATGTCAAAAGAGTAGAATCATCTTTAGCTTAAAGGTAGATTCAAACATGAGAGAGAGAGAGAGAGGAGAGAGAGAGAGAGAGAGAGAGAGAGAGAGAGAGAGAGAGAGAGAGAGAGAGAGAGAGAGAGAGAGAGCCTTGACCTGAGTGGACATTGGTCACTCAGCCTTTATGCTGNGTGTGCTTTGTTAAGTAAGGTCAGGGATGCTTCTGAATGCGAAGGATATAGCCCACCTACAGCTCACTAGCCCACTTCTGCCACTGAACTGTGTTTGTCAAGAGCTAACAAAGGAAGCCCAGCTATTCCGTCAGTTACATATAGATGTGGGCATTTTTCATTACCAGCCATTCCCCACAGTGGTTTTTATTGGACAGAACAAGAGTTTGTATACATGACTGGCATTTTGAGGAGGTTAAAAGAGAATTTTCCACAGAGAACCCACTTGGGTAGGGTCCGAGACACCTATTCTTAGATACATCAGTCAACTCTCCTGGANGTATGTCTGAGCCTGTGCCTCTATGAAACACTTAGCCATTGTTGTCATATCAATACATACATATGCTTGCTGAAGAGCTTACATTTGCACACATGGAGAAGCTATGGTGAGTTCTGTGATGTTCTAGGACTGCCTGTTCACCCATAGGGGCCCACTGAGAGGCTGTATGTACTTAGATACATATGTATGCAGTATGTATGTATGTATGTATGTATGTATGTTTTATGTGTAAGATAGTTGCTAACTGCAAACACTGAAAATTAAATTCTATAAATTTATAACTAAATAACATATAAAACAAAGGCAATGACTATTTCAAGCTACCTCTTCCTAATTAACTGTTTTCCCATGGCCAATATTCTTGCAGCTCCTTGGTGGCTCTGGTGCCTCCCTCTAGAAGCACCTGTGATGACTGCTGCATACACTCAGACTCTGCATTCAGTGCCAGCCACTGGCTAATGACATCACATAAACAGAAAAGCTGGGACATCTTTTGGAGGATTGTGATATAATCACAAAAAAATGAAAGGCAAAATTTGGTCAACCCTCCAGTATGTTATGTTTTAGACACTTAAATGGAGTAAACGGACATTTTAAAATGCTTAATACAGTGTAATAGGATCCTGCTAGTTACAAGATGATTTAAAACCTTAGAGAATTCACTGCACATTAAAAGATGTGTGCGGCTGGGCTGGAAGCAGAGGACAGGGTTAAGTTGTTTACTTCTGGAAAGTTCATTCTATCTACAATGTTCTCTCATTTGGAGATGTATATAAGTGTCTAAATTGAGGACCCCTGTGAATTTAAGCCTGGGCCACTTAGTACTTCCCGTGGGTGTCATGAGAGGCCTTGATTCTTAATTTCTAACGTTTTGTCTGTAAAATGAGTGTACTAATGATAGTCACTGCCTAAAGTTCAAAGGATACTTAGTAAGATTCTACTTAGGAATCATGACTGGGCAAGCCACTGCAAATGGCAGCTGGAGGAAGTCGCCACCGCCNTCACCNCCACCTCATGAACTNTGCCCNGTGTGTGAGTTCTGCTCTAAGCTTTTTACCCCATAACAGAAACTCTGGAGTATTCTGTATTCCACTTCCTAAATTAAGTTTAGAATGATAAAAATACACATTTCTACGGCTTTCTTTTTGAGGGTACTTTTTTGGGGGGGGCTGTGCTGGGTGGAGAGGTTTTGCCTTAGTGGTTTGTATACCTGTTTTATGAACTTTTCCCCATGAGCCTCTGTAATCTAGCATATGAAACTTNCTTCCCCCAGTAGGACTCACCTTTATGAATATCCGAGAATTCTTCCTAGAGAAGATCAAATTGTTTAGTTCAATATTTAATCTGTTACTTCCTTTCTCAGGACACCTNGTGGACTTTACCACGCATCTGCTGATACCGGGGGTATTGATCAGTCATAAACAAAATAAAAGGGGGACGGCTAGTACAACCTTCCCACCCTACCTTATAATTAAATTTTGATTTGGGATGCTTTTGATTAATCTTGTTTGTGAGTGTGTGGATTCCTGCCTGCCAAGTTTCTGAAGTTGCCCGGCATCGGTCTCTGGTGGATGGCCCAGCTAAAGCACACTATGATTGCGTTTTTATGGTTTTCAGATATTTAATAGCTCCTTCCTGTCATTTTCTGAATGACTGAGTACGGCTCGGCCCTCTGGGAGCCGTGCAGCACCGAGAGCTGGGAGGATGACTGAGGTCTGTGTACTTGACTGATTGCCTTCGTCTTAATTGTTCTCTTAATTAGCTGCAGTAGCAACTGCATCTGGGGAGAGATCACGGTATTGGTAAACAGCTCCACCCTGGAGCTCAGGGTAATGTCTTTTGGAATCCTGACAGCCAGCAGCTCCTGTGCCTGTCTCTCTTCNGTGACAGGGACTTGCCAAATTGGCAGCCCCCAAGGCCCATGTGCTTCTCTTGTGATCTGTCACGCTGCACGTCCCCCTACCCCCCCAGAAGCAGGTCTCCAACTGTTTGTCCTTAAACAAAATAAGTTTTAGTATGCAAAGAGCTGATTTTAATCAGTGGGGTGGACGCACATGGAAACAAGAGGACAGGGCCCCGGATGTGCTGGGTACCAGCAAAGCACTCAGCCTGCTTGGAAGAGTGTGCTGAGAGGCCATGGAGCAGGGCTGGCCCTTGGGAGGGGCTGCTCCTGCCCAACCTCAGAATGTGTTCTCTAGGAAGGAGACACTGCCCTTCGGGGTGTGGCAAAGGCGCCCAAACCTGGCTCACCTACTCTTATTACCTACCAGGGATTGCTTTCTCTTTTTCCGTTGTATTTCTCCACTGAGCTGTCATATGGAGGCATGGCATTCCCACGGGGGAGGGCATTTATCTAGTCTGAGGGGGTTGGAGCCTGAAGAGTGAACAGTTCAACTTGTTTGTCTTTGTGTGTGTGTGGCGGTGCATTATCATCCTGGGACCTGGCTGAGGTATTNGGAGTTGGTGGAACCTGCCCAGGCTTCCGTTTATGTACAGTAGAGTAAGGAAAACAGGTGTGGGGGTGTCAGATCACAAGGTCAGCATTTAAGAAACACTTCAAAAACCTCCATAAAGCAATATGAAGTCGGTACAGAGATGAGATCATGAAAATGAGATTAATCAATGTTCTGTATTTTGCAAGAAAATTACAGAGAATTCATTGGTATGGGGTTCAGAGACACAGGGGGAGTCCTCTCTAATCTGAACAAGGAGGCCTACTCACTGGACACACTCCTCATGAAAATGAGGTGAAATGGTACTAGAAAGGTTGCTTTGAAAAATAAACTAGGGTTTACACAATTATCATCTCGTAAACCCCTCAGGACNACNNGTGTATTTCCAGAGTACTGAAAAAAAGAAGTGGAGCTCCCATGTGATGGCATCTCACCTGTGTGATGGTGTGGTGGGGCATCTCCTCCCTGGCTTCTCCAGAAAACCATCTTAATCAACATTTCATGGTGACGTTGTCTCTCACCCACTGAGAGAACCCCCTCCACTGTTTTAAAGGCTGCTCCCAGAGCCTGAACTAGGAGAATGTTTACAGAAAGGCAATGCCTGGAGATAAAATGAGTAGGACTGTGAGATGACGGCTTGCAGGTAGGTGTCACACTACCCTCAGGACAGGACTGAAGAGGGCAGGGCAGTTTTTGTTAAAAATGTAATCAGTAAGTTTACTCTGATGTTCCCTTGTTATCCCAATATTGAGATAACTGCCTCCTAGTGTTGAGAATAACCCTTTCCCTGGGGGCTCAGCCATCTTTGTTAGCATTTTATGCTCAGCCTTCAGCTGTCTGTGGTTGGCTGTGTTTCATGATGGCAGAGTGCTTACCTATGTGACCTATTTTGATATAGTAGCCAAACCCTTGTTATATTTTCTTTGGGGGGGAGGAGAAAGTCATAGATTTTGGTAATAGGAAAATGGCACATAGATGCCCCAAACTGATAGAAATAAAACATCAACATCAATAAAACTCAGTAGAAACACCAATTGTCCAATTGTTGGTGAGGTTTTCCTTAACAGGCAGCAACCTCCGCGGAGATTGCTCTTGCAGCTTCGTGCTGGTACATGCTTGCACATCTGCCCCAGGCTGTGTTTCTTCTCACCAGTGCCTTGCATCTCCAGCTCACTACAGAGCCTGTCTTCCTGTCTAGCTTCGAATTCCATCACCCTTTCTCTTGCTCTAGTCCAGAAACTGGACAGTAAAAGTGAACCTTCTCTCAATAATTGGTGTCCACTCATGTTTGGGGGGAGGATGAGGGGAAGAGAGGGAGGGAGAGAGGAAGAGAGAGAGGAGAGAGAGAGAGAGAGAGAGAGAGAGAGAGAGAGAGAGAGAGAGAGAGACTCCTGGAACATTTATGCTTTACTGATACAAAAAGGAAAAATGGTTTCAGCCCCACCCTTTTCTTCTCTTCCTCTTCTTCTCACACTCAATGCAGCCGTGTCTGGTGGAGCATCAGCCGTCATGTGGATGGTGTGTGGTATGGAAGAACGGACCTGGGCCCAGGAAAGCAGGGACAGAATACACACTGAAGAGCTGCAGTGACTGTCTAGCCGTGTGACTTGTTACTGAGAAAAATAATCTCTATGGTTTAAGTCTGTGAGTTGTTCCGTTTCCTACATCTGGAGGCATTTTTCATTGATAAAAAGGACGCTGTGAAAGTGAAGAATGTGTGAAGTGCCAACTAAGTGGCCTCTGTGAAACCCCTGCTTCAATGGAAGCTTCCTTTTCTTCTAGAGAAGACTCAAGTTTGGTAATGAAGGCTGGCAGAGTAAGCCAGTTGGTTCTCTGCCTGTTTTTATAAGTAAAGTTTTATTGGAACACAGTCACACTCATTTGTTTACATATTGCCGATGACTACTTTGCCCTAAAACAGCACTGTTGCGTAGTGTGCCAGTTTGTGAGTGACTGTATGTGAAACTTACCTGTGACCTGTCCAAAGTCATTTGAAGTTGTGTGATGTCACCTGTTCTCTCTGGCCAAAGCATTCCTTTGTTATATAGAGAGAGGTCTGCTGGTTGAGGAAAAGTGATCTACNGTCTTTTAATCTGTGTGTGNGGGTGTGAGGGCGCACTCAGCAGGCTGTCCTCTAACAGGATCCAATATCGTATTCTTAGAACTGGGTTGTAACGATGCTAGAGTCTGTCTATTCTAGACAGTTCTTGGAAAAACATGCCTGGTGCCGAGAGAAGCTGTTCTGGACATGACTGTGTTTCTGTGTCATCAGAGAGTGTAGTGTGTGTTATGTGTGTTATGTTTTGGATATGATGCCTAAAAGGCTCCTGTATTTAAAGCTCAGTCCCAGCCACTGGTGCCGTTTTGGGAGATTCTGGAAACTTTTAGGCTATGTGACCTATCTGGAGACAGTAAGTCACCATGGATGCGTCACTGGGCCATGGGCCTTGTCCCAGCCGCTTTCTGTGTCTCCACTTTCCCACCTCTGTGACATGAGTCGTTCCACTGTGCTCCACCCTCCCCACCATGATGGGCAGAAACCACGAGCAGAGGAAGCCCTTCCTCCCTTAAGCTGCTCTCTCCGGTGTTCTGTTACAGCGATGAAAGTCCAGTGAATACAGTGTCTCCATCCTGTTGTCTCTCTCTGCCAAGATCTATGCCTTCATCTCTCTTCAGTGTTTGAAAACAAGTCACATCCGCTATAGTGTTACTTCAGTGTGGGCAGTAACCAATACCCTTTCTTATCCCTCTTCTTATAGAGGAGAAAAAAGGTTAAAAATTGGGATAGGGAAGGGACAATGACAGCAATATGACAGTGAATTTGTTCTAGTAGTGTTGGAAATTAGTCTGTTTAGTGTCAGTCTATTCACGACTTGGGGTTTTACTTCAGAGGAGCAAAGGAAACCCCCAAGCTACCACAGAGTATAGAACGAAGCTTCCAGTCACCACAGAAAAGGGGCTGGAGAAATATCCAGGTCTTCAGGCTGGAAGACACCTAGCCAGGTCATTCTTGGCCTTGGAAAACTGAAAACATCAGGCAGTATAATCATTGGCCTGTGGCTTGGAGTATGGCTCTGGAGGTCACTTGATCCAGAATTCAGGAAGCAGAATTCAGTTTCCATGCACTGGTCTGATGCCTCCTGACCTGTTAACATTCTGATTCTGAAAACCAATTCCCCAGCAGGTNGACTGGATGTTAAATTTGTGCTTCCNAGAGAGGAGGAGAGGGTTTTCATGATGTAACCTGTAACTCAGGTCTGCAATNGAGGCACTAAGTCTGGAGGGTCCTGTTAAAGGGCAGGAGAATGGGCCTTGGGGTCACGTGGCAGACACAAATGCTGCAGCTGACATGAGTTCTGTCCCTGTCCTAAAGACAGTCTGTGTTGGGACAGCAGGTTTATTGTCACATTGCCCCATCCAGCCCAGGTGTACCTTTCCCTACCTAGTGCTGGCAGCTTCACTACCACAGGAGAAATGAGACTCAGAGCAGGCAACAGAACAGCTAAACAACACAGTTGTGAACAGCTAGACAACAGGGTTGAGTGTGAACCTTAGTTGTCAGAGGCCAACTATCCTCTTCCTGCTATGGTAACTGCTTCAGGTGAAGGAGAAACTGGTTGCTGATAACTTGCAGACAAAGACAGGCACTGTGCTGGCTGGTCTAACATCCACCTGGCACACACACTCGAGTTATCTGAAATGTGGGACCTCAATTGAGAAAATGCCACCGTAAGATCTGGCTGTAAAGCATTTTCTTAATTAGTGATTGATGGGGGAGGGCCCAGCCCATTTTGTGGGTGGTGCCACTCCTGAACTGATGGTCCTGGGTTCTGTAAGAAAGTAGGCTGAGCAAGCCATGAGGAGCAAGCCAGTAAGCAGCACCCCTCCATGGCCTCTGCATCAGCTCCTGCCTCCAGGTTCCTGCCCTGTTTGAGTTCCTGTCCTGACTTCCTTCAGTGGTGAACTATGGAGGTGTGAGCCAAACAAGCCCTTTCCTTCCCCAGTTGCTTTTTGGTCATGGTGTTTTGTCGTTGCAGCAACAGAAAGACTAAGACAGGCACGTGTGTTGGCCCCTGTGGAAGTTCACAATAGTTTCTGAGGTTAACCAGCTGTCCTCTAGTTTACAAGTTCACAAAGTTTTGAATGGGAAGGGGAGGGGAGCCCAGAACTTTGGTTCAAATTAATACAATTCCTGACAGCCCCAGAATGCTGCCTTTACTTCCCAGGTTTCCTGCAAAGTGGAACTTCCAGGGAAATTGAAGAAAGGGGTGAGGGTGGGTTCTCTTCAAGGAGCTGCTTGCGAAGGAGAGGGTCATCCTGCCAGTACCTCAGGGAAGTGCTATTGAAGCCCTAGGAAGCAGGGGCATTTAGAAAATTCCCTTTCTCCTCTTCTGCCAATCTTTCCAGATATTACTTTTTGCAACATCTCAAGGAAATGTATGCTAGCTTTTAAATGCTTCTTCAGTATCAGGCTTTATACATTACACAGTTCCCCTTTACAAACATTTGAACTTACAGCCTAAATGATTCAAGCTTAAAAATTAAATAATTAATATGGAATTCTATTTTTATTTTTGAAAGATTTTTCTAATTTATTCTTTGGAAATTTCCTAAATGTGTACAATGCATCTTACATATATCCACCTCCTCCCTCCTCCTTCCAACTCCCCCTGGACACCCCTTCCCAATATATGTCTCTTCCAGCTTTAAATCCTGTTTCTTTAAATAACTACTGACTCCAATTACTGATTCCCATATGCACATAGCTGTGGGGGCCGGCCACTGGGGCACGGGCAACATGCCAGTGGCCATCCCTAAAGAAAAGTGGCTCTCCGTTACCCAGTAGCTATCAACTGCCTATAGCTCCTCAGCTGGAGGTGGTGTCTCAGGAGCCCTTCCCCCTCCGTGCAGGGGACTTTTTAACTAGCTTGATCACGTGCAGGTCCTATGCAGTTAATCCCAGTTGCTGTGAGTAAACACATGCACTAGCTATGCCATACATTTCCCAGCACTTCTCCCCAACCTCTGGCTCTCATATTCTTTCCAAGCCCTTTCCAAGACTTTCCTTGAGCTCTGGGATGGGGCGAGTGCAGGCACAACATAGATGTCGCATCTATAGCTGTTGATTCACAGTTGTGTATTCTAAGCACTTTGAACAGTTGTGAGTCCCCGAATTAGCCACAACACACTATGCTAAAGAGCTTCTATTTTTCTAAGAGATTCTTTTGAAAATAATGAATGAGCATGAGCTGGGTATTAATGGTTTGGGTGTAATGAAATTCCAAAGACCAGAAATTGAAGACTTAAGTTGTAGGAAAGAGTTGATTCATGGAGTGAAGGCAGCTAGTTTCAGAGAGTAAGTGTGTGAAGGATGAGAGTGTAGGAGGGTCTTTGATGAGGATAGTTGAGGGTAGACAGCTGCACAGGTGTTACGGTTTAAATATTGAACCATTTTCTGAACATCTGGTCCCCAGGTGCTGGTACTGGTTTTGGAATTGGAAGAAACTAGGAGTTGGGGCCTTGTTGGAAGTAAGTAGATCGTGGGTAACAGAGCACTAGTGGAAAGAGCACGCACTGGCAGGTTATAGCTGGTCCCTGGCCCCTTCCCTTTCCTCTGTTTCTTGTCCATTATGAGTTGACAAGTCTGCTCCTCCATACTTTCCTGCCACCCTGATTTTTTGCCTCCCACCAGCCCAGAAATACAGAGTCAAGCGACTGTAGACTAAGCCCACCAAAACTGTGAGCCGTTAAGTCTTTTCTCCTTCACATAGACAGGCATTTTATCACGATGATGATGATAAAAGCTAACTGGTATACCAGGTTAGCCCAGAGATCAGTGGGCTCACTAATAACCCAGCCACCTATGCATTTCTGAGATTCTCCATGTACAAACACTCCTGCAGTCATCATCTTTACGACAACAGGATTTTGTTGTGTTGATCAGCAAGATTAAAAGAGTCAACAAAATGTGTGGATTCATACATTTCAGAAGCACTGGGAGGCTCCAGAGCTTTGGGAGGCACTCTGGATAGGTGGCTCTAGTCTTGGGAGGCACCCTGGACATGTAGCATTCTGGATAGGTGGCTCTAGTCTTGGAAGGAACCCTGGACATGTAGCATTCTGGATAGGTGGCTCTAGTCTTGGAAGGAACCCTGGACATGTAGCATTCTGGATAGGTGGCTCTAGTCTTTGCTTCTCGTCTACCTTTCCTGACAGCTGTGCTGTCAGTCTAGGTAACAAGGAGGCTAGTGTAACTGTCATCCTTCTAGAAGCTGCAGATTTTTGTGAAGGGGTCAATTCTTACCAAAGTCTCAGGTTGATGATTTATCTTCCTATGCCAAGAACACCTTCCCTGATAGTAGCTCAGGAAGACACACCTGCCCCTGCCCAGAGTTCCTGGTACCCCAGGCCTTTCCTTGTGGTGGCAACTCATGCCCCTTTCTGGGTATGCTTTCTTCATTTCACAATTCGATTCTCAATTCACCAGTACCTCTGGCCAATAGCTATTAATTATCAGTTTGTTCTCTTCCCACAGCAATTATTAATTAAGCTGCCTAGAGAGTCATAATGAGAAGTTAAAGGCTATGATAATATTATAGGAAGCAATGTCCCTTGGACTTGATGATCCATATTCTGTTCCAAGTGCAAAGTCAGGTTCATTTGTTTAGTTCTCAGAAACTGACAGAGCCCCCTCCAGGTAGAAGGTGCCCTGCCAAGCTCGAGGTTTAAGAGCCATGGGCTTGTGTTCTACTGAGGAATTTAAGATTGCTGTATGGACTGGTTTTTTGTTTGTTTATTTGTTTTGGTTTTTTTGAGACAAAGTTTGTCTGTGTAACAGCCCTGGTTGTCCTGAAACTTGCTTTGTAGACCAGGCTGGCCTTGAACTCATAGAGATCTTCCTGCCTCTGCTCTGGAGTGCTGGGATTAAAGGTGTGCGCCACCATGCCTGGCTGTATGGACTGTTATTGATCCTCTGCTTCTTTTGTTTCTCCTTTGCCCTTGTGTCCCATTCCATGGAGAACCAGGTTCATCCTGTTTATTCCTTCATTACCCATAGTTCACTCCCACAACCTTGGGTTAATTGCTCTTCTCCTGAGTTCCTACGGTAACCTTGTAAACATCTGTATTACAGAATTAACATTTCACAATCCTTTTAAAAAGCTTAGCTACTTCTTAGTGAGTTTTGCCAGGATGAATATTCTATTCTCTCTACCTCTGTAATGTATGACACCTAGCCCAGGGCTTGTCCGCCTCTTAGGTAGCAAATGTTGAAGTTGTATAATTTGAAACTAAAATCAATGGCTGGGAGCTACAGCTTCCATTCTGGGGAAACTCTTGGGCTGGGGGAGGAAGGACATGGGTACTCCTTTTCTTTGCTGTGACCATGAGGTCTAACAGAAACAACCGAGGGAGGAAAGACGGGGAGGGTGAGGGGAAACAGCCATTCATGCCATGGTGATTCAGGAAACAATGATAGGGGGAAGCTGGGGATAGCAGATCCAGTGTGCTCCTCGGCCTCCTTTGACTTCCTTCTAGCTTTGCCTGTCTCACAAATCTAGAGCCTCTTAGTGAGCACCACCCCCTGGGCACCAAGTATTCAAAGCATGAGGTTGTGCTGGACATTGCTGATCCAAACCATAATAACAAGCCTAGAGGCAAGCAGCCACGTGTGAGGGGCCCTGGAGCTAGCCTTCCACGGACGTCAAAGTCTTGCTTATCTGGCTCCTATGTCAAACCAGCCGGCCTCACTGCATGCCACAGGCAACACTGGCATTCTTGCTTAATCCCCCTGTCATCTCCAGCTTTAGCCTAGACTCTGCCTCTCTGAAATCCAATATTCCCTGTTGTCTTAGTTAGGTTTCTATTGCTGTGATAAACACCATGACCAATAGCAACTCGGGGAAGAAAGAGTTTATTTGGCTTATAGGTTACAGTCCTTCATCAAGGGAAGCTGAGGCAGGAACTGAAGCAGAAACCACAGAGGATCACTGCTTATTGGCTTGCTCGGCCAGCTTCCTTACCACCCAGGACCACTTCCCCAGAGGCAGCACCACCCCCAGTGGGCTGGGCCCTCCCACATCAATCATTAATCATGAAAATGCTCCATAGACATGTCTATAGGCCAATCTGGCGAGGGCATTTTCTCGATTGATATTCCATCTTCCCAGAGACGTCAAAGTTTGTATCAAGCCAACAAGAACCAACAGGCACATCTTCGTATCTTTAATCCCTTAGCTGCACATTCCAGATCTTTAGACCTTCCTTAAGGCTTTCTTTCCCTGCAAAGTTATGACTTCCTGGTTCTGACCCTCAGCATTCTTCTTGAACATACTTAACTCCTTTGCTCTGCTCTCTGGCATCCATGTCCAATTTCCTCTCCGGCACAAGGCACCTACTGACTTAGACCCAGGTTAGCTGGCCATTCCTATGATATGATTCCATGGGAGAGCCATGATAAGCCACAACCATGCCCTCTGACTTTCTTCTCTTAACATAGAGCTGTCACAGTGGTCTTTGGAACATCTGTTGTCTTGATTTAAAATCCATATGCTCATAGATTGGACAATTTTAGGTTTACTAGCATGTAGAGTATATGCAAAAAACTTGGAAGAAACTTAGGATCAAGAGAAATGGAGGCTTTGTATTGGGTGGGTGGGTGAGAGATAAGAAAGATTTGGAGAAAATCTGTACTGCAGGGTGAAGGTGTTAAAAGACAAGTCCTGCTGATAGTGCAGAGGCAGGAGATGCTGGGGGACATTGGTTGGTTTTGCTACCCAGTACCCACTTAACTGCTTCCAGTAAGAATCATCTGGGTCTCTCTTCTGAAACAATTGCTCTACCAACATCCATCTAAAAAGCACAGATGGAGTTGATGACACCACAGACTTTGTAAGACACATGTGAGAAAGGCTTGGGTAGGAATATACTCTTCCAGACTTCGTAAGACACGCATGAGAAACGCTTGGGCAGGAATATACTCTACCGCTGGCCAGTGCAGGGTGGTTTAGAGAGACTCAAGTCCTTTCATTCAGACTTCTAGGGAAGATACTTCCCCCCTTTCTACTGAATTTGTGGTTGTGGAATTTAAGCCTGGAGAAGGCCACTGCAATGGGAAGGCTTCCTGAGAGTGACTCACTTCAGTGAGGGTAGAGCACTGGAGATGAGTAGGGGCATGGACTTCCAGTCCTCTGGAGAACAGATCTTCTTACATTAACACTTGACTAATACACACCCATTAGGCTAAACCTTCAGGGAAAACATCTCTCACTCATCAGCTGTAACCTTAGCTTCCCAGAGCAGATTTCATGTGTAGAACGTGCAACAAATCCTGCCTGAGGTACATGGTTTTAATCAATAGCATCCTTGATAATACTTCAAATGACACCAGTTAGCTCAAGCAGAAAAGGATTTCATTGGAAGGATATCAGGTGNGTGATAGAATTTAGGAAAGGCAGAGACTGAGGGAAACAGAGCAACCAGAAACTCAGCTAAAGTTGAACCAAAGGGACAATCCTTTTAGGCTGCTGTGACCTCTGAATGTACCACCTTATGGCAATCCAGTGTTTGGTACTGTAAGACTGACGGATCCATTCTCTTATTCTCTTGCTGTTACTTGTTCTACACAGAAAGCCTGTCTGGTGCTTCCGATCTCATCTGGTCAGACAACAGAGATTTCCTCACAGGGGAAAAAGGCTTGGACATCAACTAGCCCCCTACAGAGAAGAAAGTTCAAAAGAAAAGAGTTGCCATGAGAATTGCGCATAGTGACGGCTGCAGAGGCCCACTGCCATGTCAACCAAGGCTAGTTTCTTTTTCTCTCCTTCCCGTTTCTGATCTGCATGGCTCTACCAATCTGGTGAGGCCCTCAGTCTCTGGAGACATGCTTTGACCAGGATCCAGATCCATATCTAACTGGCCACAGTAAGTGGAGTAAGTTTCCTGCTCTGCAAACCAAGGCTTTCAACAACTCCACTCACCAAATATCTCCACGCTCTCCTCAGTCTGTCTGGTTTTCCTTTGCTGTAGGATTTTACAGCCACTCCATTGGGCTCTTCTGTCTTGAGGTCATAGTTAGTATCTACTACATCATATTGCTAAAAGTGCTTAGGATCAACTCTAGCACATGGCAGGTGATCTTTGAACCAAAGTTTAGTTAATGGTAGTCCAAAAATAGGTGCACATTCACAAAAGACTAAAGGTAAGTTGTATTCCTAGTGCCTGGCTTCTACAAGTGTTTAAGTCTTGAGTTGATGGGTAGGTGGCACAGGTATGTTAAAAGGTGGACTCTAGCACCCTGTCACAGCTCTAAGGTTCATTCCTTTCAGTGAGTTAACTATTCCATGCCTCAGCACCAGCTTACTGTCAGTGAAAATAGTGATTTTACCTGAGCTCTGTCTGATCTCAGGTAAGAGAGAGTTGTGTGCTGTGGAGTTGGACACCTCTTTGTGAGTGTGTGACATGGGTAGGCCCTCCAAAAAACAGTCATCTAAGGAGAACCATGATGAGTTTGGTGCCGATGAGGAAAGATACTAGCAATGCAAGCATGCCTTTGAGGATTGCAGAGTCTACTGAACTCCTAACCTGCTTTCTCAGATGCTATAAAATGAATCCTTAGCAAAGATTGTGTTCTCGGGAAGCATCAAGGAAGAGGAGAAAAGTGTCCTGTGTTTTGGAATCTGTTTTTTAGGTTCCCAGGGGATCTTTTTGAAAAAAGATCTCCTAGCATTTCTTTTCTATAAGTGAGGAAAAGCTAGCTTTGCCTAGACAACACACTCTTATATACTTCCTGGCATTGCCAAAATTTTCCAGAGTGGCCTGTTACCAGAGTTTTAGGACTTTGCCAATGCCCCTTGCTTCCATAGATTGGCAATTCTCATGTGTGTGTGTATGTGTTTATGCTTATGTGTGTGTGTGTATGTGTAGTCAGAACATTCTTGTGTGAAGATGATTGCTATGGGAAAGGGAGGACGTCAGGAAGGGAGAGCAAGCTGTGCTGCTCCAGTCTTCCTTTCTTCATGACCCTCTTGACATTCTGCTTGTTTAAGTAATTGGTATTAAGTAATCAACTTTAGGTATTAATTAGGCCTTTAAATGACTAAGATCCTCTGTGTCTTTTTATTCTATGAGTACCGAAGGTCTGCAGGTCATAGCCAGGCAGGGATGAAAGATCCTTTGCAAATCCTCTGCCCCCTGGCAAACTCCGGCTTGCCTTTGACAACAGCGTCTCCAGTCTCCACTGAGGGTTGCCCATTCATTACAGAAGTTGGTGCAGTCTCCTCCATGGTGCCTTGGCAGGGGAAGGGGATTACTTCTCCCCCAGTGCCTAGCTCAGTGCCNCGGGCTGCGGAGATGCTCAGCAACACAGCACTCATTACCGATGCTCATCTGCCCTGAGCAAGAGCCTCATCACTTGGCTTCTCTGCTCAGCAAATTTTCCGTTCTGAGTGTTTCTCCCAAATGCACTCAATTGTTCCACAAGCCCACAAAGGTCGTATGGTCCATGGAGCAGGCATGTAATTTGCTGATCTCATGATTAGACATGCACACAAACCTCAGTGCTATTAAGATGAACTCTGCAGTTGGCCTCTGGATGGCTTCTCCCTAAACAAATCTACTGGGCATGTGTGAGTGGAATTAGTGTTCAGATCATGCTGGCCTGCTGCGCAAAGTTATGGAATACTTTGCTCTGTAGTACTTCCATGGCTGTGGGCAGCCAGGTTTCTGTGACCAGAGAACTCTGACTTGGTTCCAGTTGCC
This sequence comes from Neotoma lepida, assembly GCA_001675575.1. NCBI lineage: Eukaryota > Metazoa > Chordata > Mammalia > Rodentia > Cricetidae > Neotoma > Neotoma lepida. Next base: position 94,167 of record LZPO01097220.1, on the reverse strand, counting down.
TTCCTTGGTTTGAGAACCCTCAGGTGAGAGGCACCTCACCCTTAAGTGTTGTTCTGCTTTGGTTATACAACTTTGAGAAAGATTTCTTTCTTAGTTTTTTTTTTCCCCTATGATTTTGTTCTTTGGTTGTCTTGACAACTAGAATAATAGTCTTCAGTGTCTCTGTTTGTATAATCTTTGGAGAATATTTTATCACAAATCAGGATGCCTTGCTTATTCCTCTGAGTCCTCCTTGGGTTGTCCACGTGCTTGTTTTCCACATCTGGGAGACAGAAACGGGAGTATGATGTAACCTGGCACTGGGATGAGAGTTAGGAGTCCCCAGCTAGCACAGGGCACTGTACTTCCGGCTTCCAACTTTCTAGATTGACTGGACTAGGTGCTTTTTATACGATCTGAACTGTGACAATTCTAAACCAGAATTAGGTGAGAACATGCTGTTATTTGCTGTGATTCTTCCAAGAATCCTCTCCACTGTGCACAGGAATTTCCTGTTTGTCGCGCTCTCATTGATAACACTGTTCTCCATTTGCTGAAATATGTCACCTATTATACCTCAATTCTCAGTCTTCAGAGGAGATGGGAGTACTGCTGAGAAAAAGCATGGTGCCTCTGTCTCTAACCACTGTTTCTCTGTGGTGGGAATGGATGCCAGGGAGGCTCTTCTGTGCTCTTTAATTGATTTCTTGTGTTTGTCCCCACACTCCTAGAGCTTGTACCTGCTCTGCTCCCCCCTCCCCCACCATATATCTACAGAGGATTCAGGAAGATCTCAAAAATCTCTGAGGAAATGAGTCCTCAGGAGGCTTCTTGGGATGGCNAAGCACCCATACCAGCAGGCAGGCAGTTTTCCATACCTGACTAGGGTCAGCATTGACTCTGGAGTTGTTTATACCTCCTCATGAGGTGGTCAGAGAGGGTCTGTTGAATACACATTTCAAAGCTAGAGGAAGAGTGTCAGCTCCACGTAGGCAACATGTCCCGTGTCACAGGTCAGCGGAGACAACATGCAATAGACAGCGTTCTTCCTTCATGATAGCATTTAGGTAGAAAAGCAAAATGCTAAATAGTGGAGGTATCTTCTGTGATTTGAAATGCCAAGTACATTGTTATGATTTAAGGTACTGTCTCATCACTGGTGTCATACCAGCTAGTAAAACACTGAAGTACTTCTGTACTGGAAAGTAAACAGCGGTTATCTCAAGTTTTCCNTGTGGCCAGCCACCACAGCCTCCGTTTCATTTCCCCGTAGGAACCCAGGGTGTCCCCTGACAAGCATGGTGGGTAGCTTCTTGCTGCTGCCACAGCTCCAAGAGCTGTTTCTGCAGATGAGTTCTTAAGCTATACCTCTTGTTAGACGTCACACATTTTACTGTCAGGTCAGTGTAGACGATAGCATCGGTGGTCTTGTACTGAGCTTCCACTCTTTGTCAGGGACCCATCTGTAAACCCTGGAGACAAGAGGCCGAGGCTTCCCTCTGTAGTGCCTNACACCCACAGTCCTTCAATAAATCTCTTCCCCGGAGTAAATGAGCTCATCTGATCCTCTCAGGTTTGAAACCAGGTCTTTTAAATTCCATTTTATAATTTCTAAAAAGGAGACCAGAGCAGATGCTGGGCCTGGGTGAGTGGCAAAAGAATGGACGTTGAATTGAATAATATAATCCCAGGAATGAAGATTCAGTTCATATGGTGCTTGAGCTGGTCGGACAGCTCAGGTCTCTGCTAACATGAATGGTCTGTTATGCCCTATGGTTTAGATAGTGAGGTTTTAGGTTCCTCATGGAGTATGCAGAGAGGGCAGAGAAGTGTATATAAGTTAATTAGAGCAAGAGGGATGGCTCTGGACTCAGCAGAAGGGTCCCTTTAAATCACCGTTAGGGATGAAAACACAGTTCTCTACAACCACACTGAATGGTTCTCCCTATAGGAAGTGGAAGGAAAAGTCAACATAAATGAGCAGCAAGTAGACACCAACTATCACATGCTCTGTCTGAGCTCCTACCAGCCCTATGTGGGCCGACAGGGAAGGGGACATCATTTTTCCAGAGACACTAAGGACTTCTAATTTAGGTAGCGACACAGGGGTATTTGGAGACCTTTGACATATTAAACAATACTGGAACCATTGGAGATATCTGCTCAGAACAGGCCTCAAGGGGAGAGTTTCCTAGCTGAGAGCTTCTGCAGGCCTTACTTTCATTATCTGAGTTGCACAGAGATAAGAAGTATAAGCCCAAGGCTGCATTTTAGTAATTACTACTAATAAACCATCAAGGGATAATAATGTTCACCATCTCACATAAAAATGTCTAGGCACTGATGGCAGGAAAAGGATCTGTTAACCCATAATAATCACTGTCTTTTTCTTTTGATCCTACTCTACTTGGCTTTACATATTTGTGTCTTGTTTAATCCTTAGGAGATAGGATATTTTGATAATGGCAAGTTGGCTCTCAGCTGTTCACAGGCTCTGTAGCTTACAAGGTTCATGGTGATAGAAAGCACTTCTCTCCTTGACTTTAGATTAAATAATTCAACTTTTGGCCCTTGGAATCTTAGGATACACAAACTAGGCCTTTTGATGTGTCTGTGTAGTTGGGTTTGCTCCTTTGCTCCTGGGGATTGTCATGTGAGGTATACTCAGGACAATCTGTCGGTGTAAGGGAAATAAGGGAAGATATGCAGCAACCCCAGTCTGGAATCAGACACTGCTGATCCCAGCTTGTCCCAAGGGGGACCTATGAATAAGAGAATTGTGGTTTTAGACCCTGAAATTTTGAGATCACTTATGATCCAGCAAAAGCTAACACACAATCCTAATTTCCAGGTTCGGAAAAGATGCCTATACAGAGACAAGCTTAAGTTGAAATAAAATGTTGACTGCATCAGAAATGCTTCCTTTAAGACTCAGAGCTGATGGAGGGGANGAACAGCATGTTAGGGAATGCTTGTTGGACACTCGCCTTTGCTTTGAGAGTGGGACTCTTCAACATAGGTGTGGAGAAAGTTGATGGAAATATTTCAGGTTGCTNTACACTGCCATCTGCTTCCAGGCCGTTAAGGATTGTGCCCCTTCTGGGTTACAATAGACTGGGTCTTCAGCGAATCCCTTTCCTGAATATTTAATATACTGAAGACATAATTAGACTCTACATAGAGAGTCTCCTTTTTTTCTTTTATTAATTGTGATAAGAGTTATTTTTGCTATCTTAAATATAAAACTTTTCTCTGGAGAGTTCCTGGCCCATTATAGACATGAAGAACTCAATGGTGTTCTGTCCTTATAAGAAACGTAAGAGAGTGGGAGGCCAAGTGTGTGCCGTGTAATCAGAGCAGTAACGTGAGCTGAAACTCCTGGAAGCTTAAAACAGAGGAGTCCAAGGGAAACAAGTCAAGAAGCCAAGGGGTCAGCTGCTGTCACATCAGCCCTCCAGGGAAGCCAGGATGCATAAAAGGGGAGAGAAGAGATGTGATGGGGAGGAAGAGATGTGGCCGGGCCAGAGGATATAACAGATTCGGAAAAGTGTTGACTGGCTCCGCTGAGTGGGCAGTTTCTCGTGTGGACTACTGGCCAGCTGCAACGTTCAGTTGGAGCNAGGATCATACATCTTCAGACCTGCAGACACATCCCCAGGAGTGACCCTAATTGAAGAAGGGATGGTATGAAGATTGACTTGCCAGCCTCTTCCTAAGCTACTGTCCTAGTCAAACTCTTGACTAAAGGTTACAAAACTCTACAGCCCCACCTCAGTCATTCTGTACTTCCTGACTTAATCTTTACTCACCTTTCCCATGTGACTCTCTTCTGAGGCTAACCAGGGGGATCCACTCACCCAGTTAAGCTGCTGCACACCAACAATCTTCAGGAAGGAAGGTTATGTGAACTCTAGAGAGAATTTTCTAGGCTTTCACATTCCTGCCAGGTGCTCAGGAAGCTCTGATCGGTCCAGTGGTGAGCTTTTTACAACTTTGCTACCAAACAGGAGTAGTTCAGAAGACAGTTTTGATAGGTAAGAATGNCAAGCTCAGTAAACAGGGCCCTTTATGTTCCACGTAGCCTATCTTGGTGGTGTGGAAAATACTGAGTGAACGTGGATGCCCCTCTGCCATTAGCCTACACAACAGATTGAACTGGAATTGATTGTACTATTAGTCACAAGGAATAGCTCTGAAAGTTTTCAGAAGTTATCAATCTGTTGAAGCTAACTATCTCTGGTGGCCAGTTCTACCTCCTGAAGCTTTGGCCATAAATCCACAATGGCTGTTGTCTCCCGAATTAACTTCAGATATTCCCAGAAACCTCTGATCTTCATAGAAGGAGAGAAACCATAACACAGCATTATTTAAATTAGCCAAGGCAGCAACTTGAACAGCTAGTGCATGATTTAAAGTCTTTGGGTCTGGGTGAGCATCTCTGAAAGAAAGCTGCTTGTGTGAAGTGTCATTCCCAGGATCTCAACCTTGGAAGCAGTTACTGATACAAAAAGACATTTAGACATCAGTGCTGGGCTAAGCAAGACTTTGAAGACAGTCTTGAGTCTCTCTCACACCTCTTACAGCGCATCTTCCTGACTCCTTGATCCTGTTCTAGGCATGCCTTGGGCTTTTATGGTGCCTCCTGGTGGTTGTGCTGTATCTCTATTTGGCTTAGTTGTTTTATTTGGGTGGATTTTTTTTTTCTTTTGGTTTTGGAGATGGCATCTTGTAATAGAGCCCAGGTTATCCTGGAGCTTGCCACGTAGACCAGGCAGACTTCAAATGTGCCCTTTTCCTGCTTCTACCTTCTAAGGCCCGAGACTACGGCTGCATCCCACCCTGCCTGGATTCCTATTTATTTATTTTTATTTTCAATAAATTCTTATTTAAAAATGTAAAATCAGAAAATTCATCACATATCTTTTCTTCTGAAGGAAAATAATAGTTATGAGGAAAAAGGATGCACTGTTAATTTGAATCTTAAACCCTAATATTACAGAAGTTTCAGTAAACATAGCTAAGTTTAATTGAAAATCCAAGGTGACTCTGAATTTTTAGCATGTTCCAATAGGTAAAACATATTATTTTGAAACTTTGGAAGTCCTTGTTGAATATTTTTGAATGGGTGAGCTGTTTAAGCCTGATCTCTTTTGAATGAATATCCTTTGTAACTCTGTAGGCCTTGTTAGACCTCGTTTTGTTAAGTCCGGGAACACGAGTTCTTCTCCTGTTTCTGTGATAAAATACCCCAACAAAAGTAACCTAATGGAGAAAGGGTTTGAGTCACAGCTCACAGCACAGTCCATCATGGTAGGAAAGTCAAGGCAACAAGCAGGATGGTCNTACTGCATCCACAGTCAAGAAAGAGAGAGCTATGGATGCTGCCTAGTGTTCAGCTTGCCTTTTCTATTTTAACAGTTCAGGATCCCATGCTAAGGGATTAGTCTCATCTACATCCATAGTTAAGATGAGTCTTCCCACATCAATCACTGTAATCCCAATACTCCCTCTCACTCATGCCCAGAGGCCCATTTCCCAAGTGATTGCAGATCCCCTCAAATTGACAACTAGCACTAACCTTCACACCCGGTGGCTCTCAACCTCACCACTACTGACCTTTTGAGTCAAAGAATTCTTCACTGGGCTAGGGTGATGTCAGTATTTAGCAGCAGCCCTGATCTTTCTCCACTGTTCTGAGTTTACCCCTAAGTTGGGACAGCCAAAAACATTTCAAAGCTTAGCTGGAATCTGACATTGACAAAGGACCGCAGTAGAGATCCACCCGTGTACCAGGCTCTCTGGGCTGTGACATCCCGAGGAACAGTCTGTTTTACATGGCTGTTTTGAGCTCTGCTGACACACTCTTGATCAACCAAATGATGGGCTCCTGGTCGCCTTGGGTGACACTTCAAAACAAGCACCCCTGCAAACACACACATACAGTAAAGCACTCAGGGAGTTTTCTTGAGGTTTATTCATACCTGGCATAGTATCATGGGAAACTTCTTAAAGCATCTTAAGAAGTAAGACATTAGTTATTCCCCAACAGCTGTAAAGAGGGTGATATGGCTGAACACATGTCATATAATCAGATTTTTAAAACTCTAACTCATCAATTGATGATGATAATGTACTTGGGTACTGCCCATGTTGTTAACCTCAGCAATCAAAATGAGGTAATTATACTAATTACAAGCCTCTCAAAACCCAGCTCAGTGTCCTTGTGCAGGAGAGGTATGCTGTACCACAGCCGCTTCGTAAGGCTCCAATGCCCCATAAAGGCCTCAGAAACTCATTCTCGGGCGGGTAGTCACTGAGCCAGGGAAAGGAGAGGTAGAGGTGAGTCCATGGGCAGACTGATGGCCTTTCATGCAGGAATGGCCGTACATGTTGAAAAGAGTTGCAAGTGGCTGGCTGGGCCCAATGGTCTGGAACCAGAGATATAAGGAACACTGGAGCCCAGTGAGCTGTGACCGTACAAAGTCTTCTGGATGACATACTCCATCATCTACTGCAGCTGGACTGCTGAGAGGACATTAGGGAAAGACCTAGGAAGTGCACCCTTATTTGGAGGTCTTTCTATTGATAAACTGGGGTAAGCAACTCGAGCACCTACCGAGAACCATCGTTTATGCCCAGATACCTTGATCTAACTTAGCCGGGCCGAGTAAAATGTGATGACTCTGCAGCTGGTCATGGCAAAGAGAAGTAAGTTACTGAACTGGAAAAGGGTATGCCACCAAATGTGAGAGCTTATGTGTCGGTGCATGGATGGGGACATGGAAAAGGAGAGAGAGCTTTGTTCTGCTTGAGAAAACAAGCAAGAAAAAGGTTTAAAAAGCTAAGAGATCTTAAAAATCATGACACCCAAGAATTGTTTGAAAGAATTATATTCATTGTGGCCTTGAGTTTTTCCATTCTCTGACCTAATAAGATAGCCTGTTCTCCAAATCTGCTATTCTATAATAATTAGACTATTACAATAATATGCATTACCTCAGTAGCCAAATGATATGTCATATCTAAGATATTACTCATAAAGCATTTACTATTGGATTATAGCAGCCATAGAAAAAAATGACAAAGTGCATCAAATAGNAAGTGGGCGAATAGAGTGAAATGTAGTAAAACAAAGGACAGACATTTGGCAAAGCCACTGAAAGCCTGGGAAGGCTTATGTGGTATAAAAATAATCACAGATCTTACAGACTAAACAATACACTCACTCAACTAATTATTATCTTACAGTGAGTGACTTAGTGAAGATAAGTTGATGCNAGTAATTGACAATGCCCACAGAAATTAAGTCATCACTCAAAACATTACTGAAATAGAAGGAATTTNAAAAAAAATTAAGATAAGTAATTCCAGGAAAACCAAACAAAATGTTCTTGGACTTGGTACCAATTAGCTCCCCCTGAGAGTGTTGCTCAAATAAGGTGTGGGACTGAATTGCTGGCAAATGTTTGCAAAGCTTCTAGTATCTAAGGGCTGCAGCATTGTGGTTACAAGATTACCAAAAGGGGCAAATGAACCATGNANTAGTCACTTACTGTCCTATTTGAAGAGGAGGTCACTGAAGAAATCCAATGACAAGCCGTTGGAAAGCACTGGTTCTGACTGGCAAGTATGCTAGTCACAAAGCCCTGGTAACACATGGTGGTTTTGAAGGATGTTCCTTGAATTCACCACATCAGCCAGACAGAAAAGCTGGTTGGTGACATCTGGAAACAGCTGCCTGTTTTTACTGAAAGTCAATGAAATTTCAAATTGTGTTAAATGTAACTTGCTAATAGACTTACCATCTACAAATTATTGGCAGACACTGGGGCTGAGATTATCTCACATTGTCAGGAAAATCAGGGCATGATTAATAAACAGATTGTTATAATTTGGACAAAAACATAACAAGCAGATCCTCCAATGAGTTAATGACAGAGAGCTGATGAGAACCATTGGGACAATGGCAGTAGTTGTTCACATGTGATGGGGCCCCGGTGTCCTCTGCCAATCACACTACTCTTGAGGGGTTTTTCTTTCAGGCAAAGCTTGAACCCCCTAGATCTATACCAGCAACCACAGACATCACCCAGAAACTCCAGTGAACACACTCCTGTTTAACTAGCTTTCTGATTGCAGCTAATTCCACATGGTACTTTTTCCTCAACTTAACTTCAGGGGTCAGTGAACTATGCCCTTCAGTNCCACGTTCTTGGGAGTCTATGTTTCACAGAGGCTCACTTCTTTCATTTTTAAAATGGGAACAGCAGCTGTGCTAACATCTTTGGGTTCTTGTAAGGTTTAGCTCAGATTAAATTCAGAAGACATATAGAATTCTGTTTAGGGGTAGCTACAGTTCAAAGTCTGGCTGGGTGATTATTTCTTAAGTCACTGCACACTGTATTTTCCTAAAACATGCAACACAGTCCACTCTGTCAGAACATAGAAAACCTGAGTTGGTTTGTGGGCTGCCACCAAGGCTGGATGCAGAGATCCAAGCTGTAAATTATCAGAGTCGTTAGCTTTCATGGCTCCAGCTTTAGGCTGAGGAGTAAATGCCCAGGCAAGCAAGCACTAGGTGACATTGTGGACAGGCAGTGGGGTGAGTGGCTGGAAACAGTAAACACAAGGTGGGACAGAGCTGAGTCTAGGAAGAAGGCTGGAGTTGGAGAACCTTGTGATGCTAGAGCTGCAGGCACGGCACTGAAGCAATTCACTAGCCCAAAGAGCATGGCTGTAGCAGAATATGCAAACCCTGAGGGCTGCTTTGAGCAAGGCTCTGTACCATTTGATGTTTTTTTTAGTAACAGCATTTGCTATATGGAAGCAATCATTTGGAGAACTCTCACTTCTTCATTCTTGAGAGATCCCTGTCTTCACGTGATGGCTCTTCCCAGACCGCCACTATGACAGAGATTGCTGGTGCTCATTAATCCCGTTTCCTCTTCTTACTGGATATGTAGGTCACTTCACAGTGTTTTTGTTACCTGTATTCTGGGCAGGGGATGTGAGGAACAGTGGTGTACAGTTTCTAGCCCCGACTCATGAAATCCTCCTACCTGTATCTACCGAACCCCCTTCTCTTGTTTACATCCTAGGATGACATTGACTTCCATGATTGCTCTAGAAGTTGCACATTGGAAATAACAGAACTAGAGCATGGACAGACCATGGCCATGGATTTATTCTTTGAAAGCCAGGCACTCAACCAGAAAAACTACCCTGAAGTGTTGCATTTTGAATATGTTCTTCAAAAAACTAATCTTATCTTTGATTATGTGGCTCTTTAATAATCTGCTAAGTAGTAGGCTACCCCTTGCCAGAATTCAGAACGAAAAGACCATCAGCCTGGTAAGTCAGATGGAAACAGAATGATTAGCTTTAACAACC
>LZPO01097220.1:0-10781 GCA_001675575.1 Neotoma lepida | reverse complement strand
TGGATCTTGATCCCAACATTTTACAAGGAAGAGATCTGTCATCTGAGAAATGACCAAGCTTGGATTTTTGGAGACATGTGTTTTTTGGAGAAATTTAGTTTACTTTGAAGTAAAACTTAAGTTAATGAACAAGAAGCATTTTACTTTTTTCCTACCACCTAGAAGAAAGCTGAGTAAATGTTGGTGTTAATCAGCTTCCCACCACTGTGACAAAGATACCAGGGAAAATCAACTTAAAGGAAGATTTATTTTGATCCATGGGATCAGCCCATGGTCATTGNCTCCAACATAGTGAGGTAGAGCACCATGGTAAGAAACACACANTGGGCACATTTGCTGGGCTCAGGGTGGGGAGGAGACGAGGAGAAGGGAGAAGAAGAAGGAGGTGGGGAGGAGTGAGGAGAGGGAANAAGAGAAGAAAAGGGAAGAGAGAGAGAAGGGAAAGGAAAGCAGAGCAGAGGAATGGGAAAAGATCTCCTCATCCTGAGCAAATCTCCCCGACTCACNGCCTCCAGCTAGACACAACTGCCTNTGGTNGTTTAGTGAGAGCTGTCCCCCACATCTGAACACTTGTTCGCCAGGTGGCAGTGTTGCTTGGGGAGGTCATGGAACCTTTGGGAGGTGGGATCTTGTTGGAGGAAGTAGTTGGGGACGGACTTTGAGGGTTTGTGGTCTCACCCTGTTCCCTCTCTTCTTCCCCTGTGGGGGTGAATATGTGACCAGCCAGCTTCCTGCCTCTCTTGTCGTGCTTCTCCTGACTGTTGCTCTGCCTTCCCCACCGTGATGGACTCCATCCTTCTGGAAGNACCAGCCAAAATAAGCTCTTCCTTAAGGTGCCTTTGACAGGGTATTTCATTACAACAGCAGAAACAAAACTAATACATTCCTCTTAATGTTCTAATCAAGTATGAACTCATTCATGGATTAATTCATTATTGGTCATGTCCATGCCTTGATGATTCAATCACCTCTCTGGACCCATCCTCTAGACTGCCACATTGAGAATCAAGCTTTGCCATGAGTCTTTGGAGAATAACTTTTTATTTCAACTGTNACAGTTAGGGATATTAGAAGAAGAAGGAGAAGGAGGAGGAGGAGGAGGAAGAGGAGGAGAAGCAGCTGCTACCTGACTGTTTTTATTTACTTTCTCTGACTTTTGGACAAGATTTAGACTGCTTGGTTTTGTGTGTGTGTGTGTGTGTGTGTGTGTGTATGCTCATGCATGCATATTATACACACACACTCATACCTGCTGAGGGGCCAGAGGAGCACACCAGGGGTCCTCCTCTATCATGTCTGCTGTATTCCCTTGAGACACAGTCTTTTACTGAACCTGGGCTAGCCTGGCAGCCAGTAATCCTCAGTATACCTATCCCTGCCCCACACAGTGCTGGGCTACAGGTGAGGGCATGGCTATGTCCAGCTTTCGGATGTGGGTGCTGGGGATTTGAACGCAGTCCTCATGCTTACATGCCACTTACACTGCTCTTCTGTAAAGCCAGCCTCTGTATCCTTTTTATTTGTCCAAATATAAGATACATGTTGAAGAGTCTATGACCAACTCCCGAATAAGTGACCCTCCTCAAATCTGGTTGCAATTAAGCCACAACCCCGGCCATTTTTTTGAGATTTCTTCAGGCAGTAGAGTTAAAACTTGTAAAGCTCCTTTCTGGCCCCAACCACTGAACCTGTTCTCCATGCCTTGGCTTCCATCTCCGCTCTTTGGATAGCTGTGGGATCCCAGAATCTTACTGATGTGTCAGTCCACCAAGGAACATCTAAAGTGGGCTATAACTCCAGTTCCTTTCTTCCATATTATACAAAACAAAGCCTGTAGGTTCTACCAGGCCACTGGCTAGTTTTCCCTGGGGTGGATATGCCAGACTCAGCAATCCAAAGTCCATAATACCCAGCTAAGTTTGAATTTTAGATGAACTTAGTTTCTTAGAGTGTNTTTTACATAATGTTTGAGATTTGCTTACAGTAATGAAGTATTTGTTGCTTATTTGTCATTCAAGTATAAAGTCTGTATTTTGTCTGGCCATGTATTCTGAGNAGTGTCATTTTTGTGTGTACTCCTGGGCTACATGGGTTGGAAATCTCATTTTCTATTTGTGAGTTTGCCTCCCAAGTCTTCTCCTATGAAAACAATTTCTGCTTCCTACTGTTCTACAAACACGCCCGGAGTCCCTGCTGCTTCCTCATCTCCACTCTGTGTTTGCCATTCCCAGCTACTGTTTTGGCTTTGCCTCTGCTCGTGTGATAGTCCGAATCTGCCATGGCCTCACAAAGGCGCATGGTTTGAACACTCAGCCCCAGCTTGTGGCCCTAGAGAACCTTCATGAGCTGGGGCCTGGCTCCAAGAAGTAGGTCATTGAGGGTAAGTCTTTGAAAATGATACCTGCCTCTGGTGCTCGTNCCATGCTCTCTACTTCCTGGTCTCCTATCACATGACACAAACATCTGCTGCAGGCTTTTGCTACCATGAACTCACCACCCTGGAGTAGACTATTCCACTACTGGAACTCCGACCCCAGACAAACCTTTCCTGTCACAAGCTGTTTCTGTCAGGTGTTTGGTAACAGCAATGCAGAGGTAAATAANAGAGCCAGGGATATTGAAACTCCTGTATCTCATTCTTTATTTTCTCCTGAATGTTGTGAGGATTTCGGAATACCATGGATTCCGTGTTGTGAAAAGGCCCAGGCATGTCAATGCATTCATCAGCCAATACTAATGTTTGAAACAGGACTAGTGACATCGATAGGAAGGTCTTTGGCAAAGAGCAGAATGTAAGCTCTTAAAGACATTTCCCCAGAACTTTACAAGTCACTACCCTGGCCAAACAAGGCACATCTGCTCAACTAATGTGCTGTCGTCTTGTATCTCCTAGTTGATGGCATAATTCACTTTAACCTCTTTCTTGAAGCACTTGGGTTTTACAAATCATTGAAAAAAGTTGGAGAAAATGNTGTATGCCTCCCCTGAAAAGTATACTTGCAGCATCCATTCATTAGACCCAAGTTTCTCCAGGGGAGGAGATACATCTCTCATAGGCATTGCTTTAACCACACAGTCCACCATACAGAAGACTCTCAATAAGTATTTGTTGAATGAATAAGAGAAGAATGAATTCTTAATCATTTTCTATGCACACTGTCTCATTCATCATGANAAACCAGTATTTTAACTATAAATTTGGATGAAAACCAAACTGTATGAGAACAGGAAAGATTCTTATGGTTGAAAAATTAATTTAATTTATATAGGATACTTAAACTTTGAACCCATGCCTTTCTAACTGAGTCTGGCCTTGGGATGTGTTTTATTTGGCTGTTGGAGTGTTTTAGGAAAATGTGAACTTCATGCTTGGACAGGCAATGAGTTGATAGTTCAACAATGTCTCTGGTACTCCCTGATGTCTCATCTTCTCTCCCTCGCAGCCCTAACCTTGTCTCTGAAGATATTTGAGTTTCAGCCTGCTAGAGATCGACCCATTGGTGTTAAAAACACATGTTTTACTGTAATGCAATTTCAGTTTTGAGTCCTGTGATGGTTGGTCTCAATTATCAACTGAATTTGGAATTGTCTAGGCATTACCAGGGAGAATTAACCAAGTGTGTGTAGGGGGTGGCAATCTACTCTCGATGTAGGCAGCATCATATAGGTGGTGCCCTAGATATAAAAAGGTCCAAGGAAGAAGCAGCATATGTGAGTCAACTTGTCAAANTGTCAACTTGATTAAGTTTACAGTCACCATGGAAACNTCCTGTCCCTCTGGGTGTGTCTATGAGGATATTTTCAAGAAAGTTTAACTGAAGGGGGAAAATCCAACCTGATGTGGCTGCACCATGGAGGGCAAGCAGAGCTGAGCACAGGAACTCATCTCCCTGCTTCCTGACTGCAGACATAATGCGATCAGCTGCTCCCTTGTCTTCCCCACCGTGCTGTACTGTATCCTCAAACTGTGAACCAAACAACTCTATCGCTTCCTTAAATTTCTTTTACCAAAGAAACAAGAAGAGTAACTGACAGAGCAATCCTGCNCTCATTTCTTTCTGAGTGTTTGTCATTGCTGCTGCAATCCTCCACTGATGTCCGACCTCAGCTTCTTCTGGTGTGGACTCAGTACCGGACTGTCCAGGCTCTCAGTACCTGAATGGGATTGCCGAGCTGGCCATAGTTGTGCACTGAGCTCTTAGCCTTGGTGCTCTGCTTCTCCAGCATGCAGTGACTACTGTCGACTCCTGTAAACCAGTCCAGTCTCAGTGCCTTGGTCTCCCCACCCCACCTCTGCCTGGTCCTCTGGAGCAGAGCATCTTCAGCTTCTCCCACCTCTGGGCTTCCCTTTTTGATTGCGTGTGTGAGTGTGAGTATGAATGTGTGTGTGTCGTGTATGAGTGCATGTGTGTGGCTTCACCTGCACGTGTGCACATGCATACCAAAGCCAGAAGTGGATATTTTTTTTTCTATTGCTCTCCACCTGGAGCTCACTAATTGACTAGAAGGACTGGCCAGTGAGCTTCGATGACCTGTCCATCTGTAGCTCCTCTTCCAGCATGCCTAGCTTTTATGTGGGTGTGGAGATTTGAACTCTGGGTCTCATACTTACATAGCAAGCACTTTACCAACTGAATCATTCCCCAGACTGTATGACTTTTTTAGCTCAGGAAATGTTTAAACAACCCTGGATATTAAGCATACATACAAGAAGTATCCAGTCAAACATTACTGATAATAAATCATAAAGAAATTTATTGTAAAACAATGCTTTGGTGTGTAGCATTTATTAAAGATAAAAGCAAATTACATACTAATGAGATACGTGTATTCCTCATTTTTGTATAAAGAATTAAATCTTTTCTGAGTATCTGGTATTGCAGGCAAAAGTATGTTCAAGGACATTTTAGAAGTTATTGGGAATTCTGTCCTAATCCCAAGCCAAAATTCATTTAATGATTTTTAAATGAAATTCAACAACTCAAATAATTTTAAAACCCAGCATTTTAACATAATACAATCTGAGGATATGCTAATTCAATACATTCTGATAAATGATATTATAGAAACATTAGAAGTCCTTAAAAATAGTTGAACCATCGTGTTTCCTTAAGAGTGGTTCATAAGCTATTGTGGACTGGAATCTAAGTTTTTTGGTGNAGTGCTTACTGGCTTTGTGGGTACGCCAATGTGCTCAATATGAAGGCACGTGTTACATGCTCAGAACCAAGGCTGCAGTGANATTCTATCATGTCACACAGGTGAGTGTTGCCAGAAATAGCTTGGATTCATTTCATATTTGATTTTGAATTAATTTTTGATCATTGTGCATTCAAAACCTTTTACTGTTGCCAATTTATTCATATCCTCTTTTAGTTCCATGACTCATCTCAGGCTNTGACCTAATGTTTAAGAAGCTGGGCCNTAGAGAACCCTGCCTAATAAAAACCCCAGACTTCCCATTTCCTAACTACNAATTTGGNGAAGTTATTAACTTCTCTAAGCCTTAGGATTCTCATTTGCCAAAAACAAAGCTGATAATAGTTCTTACTTCACAGAAGACCAAATNATAGAATTACATAGACTGCCTAAGTTACACCTGTTGTGTAGTAAATCTTCTAGAAATGTTACTTTTAAAAAATGAGAACAATTAATTAAAAAAATTAAAACTCAATTCTTTGACAATTTCACACATGTATATAATGTGTTTTGATTACACTCACCCCTATTCCTTCTCTCATCTCCTCACCTCTCCCACTTCTCCGAACCCTTTCCTCTTCCCAACAAGCCCTACTCTTCTTATTTTTGTGTGTATGTCATGAGAGTTTAATTAGGGTTGCTTGCATGAACAACATGGGGTTGTTTACTGAAGCATGGACAACTTGCTGGTGGCTACACCACTGAAGAAAAATGACTTTCCCTCTCCCAGGAAACACTAACTGTCAGTAACTCCAGAGCTAGGGGTGGAATCTCATGAACCCCTCCACAATCCGTTATAGAATGTGACGGGCCCCATTTGTGTGGGTCCTGTGCAGGAAAGCACAGTTGNTGTGTGTTTATAAGNGCAATGGTCAGAAGACAGCATTTTCCAGCTCTCCTCCACACCCTCCAGCTCTGACATTCTTTCTGCCCTCTCTTCCATGATGTTCTCTAAACTTTGGAGAGGGTGAAATAGGTAGGTGTTCCTTTTAGGGCTGAACACACATGGCTCATTCATTCTTAGCACTTTGACTTGCTATAAGTCTCTGCATTAATCACTGTCTACTGCCAAAAGAAGTGTCTCTGACCAAGGTTAACAGCAGCACTGATCTATGGGTCTAANCAGANATATTTAGAAGATAGCTTGACAACATGTCCATTTGTCAAAACAATAGTAGGTGGTTCTCACTTATGCCTACTTATTGTAAAAGTCCAGCTCAAATGCCATCGTCTCCATACAGCTGTCCAATGCCATCTTCTCCATACAGCTGTTCAAAAGTTCTGCTATTTTTCATTTCTCATAGAACTTACCTTAATCTTTGATAAACACCCTTCTGTCTACCAACNCAGATACATGCATGAACACAGAGAGGGAAGTAGGTAAAGTAGGTAAGTAAATTCTAAATACTTCACTNATGTTAAATTGACATGTGAACAAATCATATTGTCTGTGTTTCCAGACCTTGAATGTGGCTGTAACCATGGAATTGTCATGTACTATGACATGTAAGAGGGTATTTTTATGACTCATCTGGATGTCCCCTGTCTTTCACATAGTGGTTATCTAGAGGATGTTTGTTGAGTTACACAGAACATATTACTATTTAGATACATCACTAGTGCAAGCCACCTGTTTGGTTGGTTGGTTGGCTATTGGAGAGGTTGGTATACATCGTCTGTGCTAATATTTGTTTTGGGCTCAAATGCTGTAGTTCTTAGGAAGCAAAATGTAGACTTTGATACAATAATGCATCAAGTTGGATTGATAGTCTTCCTGTTCTTTGTATATCTTGAGGCATCAAAGACCACTTACAATATTAGAAGANACCTAGTTGAATCATGATGATCTCATGATTTTTCTCCTTCTATCCCAGTGTGTGGATGTGTGCATGTGTGTGTCTGTGTGTAACTGTGTGTGCCTGTGTGTGTGCATGTGTGTGACTGAATGTGTACATGTGTGTGTATTTGTGTGTTTGTAAGTGTGTGTGTACATTAATGTGTGTATGCATGAATGTGCGTATGCACACCTGTGTGTATGTGTTTTCTGTTCATGTTGTCCTGCCTGCTTGCTAAGATATTTACATGGACATGGAAATGTAGCTGGTCTGGAAACATCAGCTCTTTGTTGCATATTTTTCACTTTAAGTCTGTGTTTATGAGGTTGTAGTCAACTGCTATAGAGACAGTCATGACATCACAAGTGAAGCACAAAGCCCTCAGGTGGGTAATCAACTGAATGAGCATATGGAATGCTAACCACAAAGTAACTACGATCATGCAAATGTTCTGGAAAGCAAAGCTTCAGGAAAAACACACAACATCAAGACACTGGTGCACCAGCTTCCACCAAGTGCTCCGTGTGTTCATTCCCCAAACTTCCCACCAGAAGTCTGTATCTTGCTAACAGCAGAGGGGAGGCAGATGAGGAAACCACCACAACAAAATCATCTTTTTGAGAAGCAGAATCTAAACCCTGTGTTTTTAAAAGCTCTCATTTGTGAATTTAGAGACTAGCTATGTCTTGAGTTGTTAAATTTTAATGCCCAGTTTTGTTTGTCCTCTTCGTCTCCCTNTAGTATCTTAAAACAGTGCCTCTCAAGCAAAGATATACAAGCGTCACCTGAGGATGATTCTAAAGACTCCGAGTGTGGCCTCNGAGTGCTGGGCTCCCCAGTGACAATATGCTGCAGGGCCTCAGACCACACTGAGCTGCCAGGACTTGAAGTCTGAATACAAATATTAAGTCAAAATTGAGGTGCAGTGGGNGAAGAGGTATAGAAATACTGACCTTCTGACAATATATTTCTCAAGGTCTAAGATGTGTTTCTTCATATTTTAGTATTTCTGACCTTGGTCTGTGGCAATCACATTAAATAGTCCACTTTCTTGCCCAAAATAGAAGGCAATCTGTGACCCATGGCTGTTATTTGCACGAAGTGAGTGTCTTTCTGCACTGTCACCCCAGTGTCCCCTCAGTGGTCTGTGTTGATGATGTCACATGGGATCAAAGTTGAAGTCAGACTTGTTCATTTGGCTTCCCACTGAATTCATCTGGGAAACTTCTGGAAATCTCCATGTCTAGGACCCACATCCAGAAATTTTGACACAATTTTTTTTCCTCAAAGGACTCTCACACGCAGAAAAGCTCAAGAAACAGTGGATGCTGGAACATCTTCACAATATAATGCCATCCCAGACGCTGACCGAGGATGTCATTGTGTGTTTATCAGACAACATAATGCAGAAGTTACCACATGACTCAGAAGATGTCACAGACTTGTCACAGCTTAGAGGGATGGCCAGCTGCTGTGTAGCTGGAACAAGCGTTTCACTTGGGCTGTGGTCTTCACCCAGTGAAGTGCTTCCTAACTATGTCTCCCTCAGAGGCACTGTTTCTAATGAGACAACAAAAAAATGAGTTTACCCAAGTCAAAAAGGTCTGGCTTTAAGACCTGGAAATTAGCTCAGTCATAGAGTGCTTGCCTAGCTTGTGCAAGCTTGCCCAGCAGGGCTGGGTTCATTCTCTGGCATACATAAACAACTGAAAAAAATAAATTCTGATTTTCTTCTGTGTGCCCCCAAATAATATGAACCGACTCTCAGGAGACAGGAAGCAATGTCATATGCATAGGTTATAGGTTCACGTGTCATTTTTGGTATTAAAAATGTGGCTGTGTTTGGCTAAGAGTGAGTCCAAAAGTTTATTTTCTTTCTAATGTGAAAGAATCTTGAACTCATACCCAAGCTGTTATAATGAATTAGAATGGAGTTGAGTATAGAGTACTTCTATATGATTTGTCAATACAACAAAGCTATTATTTTTTGTTACATCAATTGTATATCATTAGAATCCTTGGATTTTAGACCAAGAGAGAACAAAAGTAGAAGGAATATAACAGAGACACACTGACCTTGCTGGGAGCCAGGACTGAGATAGTCAGGGCACCTTAGGGCAGCTCATCTGGGTGTTGTGCCATCCCTCTTTATCAGAAACAAACAGCAGAGCTCTGAGGATCCGATCACATTTCCTCTACCCTCTGAGGAAAACCCCTCGGAAAGTGTGTCAGCTGAGCTATACCAACACAGAGATTCTAGGAATCTCTCTGTGGCAAAACTAAATCAGTGCTTTCCTAACGATGTTCCTAGGAAGCGTAAGATTCAGAGACCCCAGTGACCCAGAAATGGTCCATGGAGCAGAGAGAGAGGAGGAGAGTTGCAGGTACAGAGAGGCGCTTGCTTGCCAACACTGGCATTCAACAGAAGTCAATTGCTAAAAGCTCCCAACATCCGGGGTAACTGGGATCTGGCACCTCTCAACAACGTGGTATTTTTACTTTGACTGGTTAAACGTGTTGACTATAAGAGGGGACTTAGAACACTTACCTAAATGGTTAATGATTTTGAAAACCCCTTAGATGTTATGGCGCTAAAAGGTAGGTATTCGAACATATTGGGAGCAGAGTGCATTTTGCAAATACGTCTTCCATAGAATCCTGACAAATAAAACATGCAAACCTGCTGAGGTGCGTAGCTCTGCTCTATTTTCATCTTGTCCTCCACTGCCTGCTTTCCAGACAGAGTATGGGGCCTCTGAGAAGCGTGGATCCTTGATTCCTTCTGGCTTGATTCCTGAGGCTTCCTGCATGTCACCCCCTCCGAGTGTGTGTATGTTTTTGTGTCTGTGTATGTGTGTGTATGTGTGTGTCTTTGTGTAGATGTGTGTGCATTTGTATAATGTGTATATACTTGATTATAATGCCTTACTGTTCACGTCTTTCTACTAATAACATTAAAAATAATTTAATATTCTAATTCATATTTTTACTCACTGTTCAAAAGGCTTTTGTAACAGTTTTTAAAACCAATTTTCTAACCTTATAATCAAATCAAGTTCCACAAATTGTCTCTCCCTAGACTTTTTGATTGTAAAGCAGTCCTCTCTCTTTTTGTTGTCATCTGTGATTGGAGTCCAGTTTGAATTTTGAATTGGTCAACAGAAGCCACCCATTGTTTTCAGGGTTGTATTTTTTTTCATTTCCAGAGTCTCCATTTTTTAATTGATTATTTTAAATGTTTGTTCTCTGCTCATATTTCTTTCCTATGTCTAAGTTGTTTAAATATTTTATTCAGTTATTTTATATTCTGAGCCTAGGAATTCCTTCACTTACAGATCCCGGAAGCCTCAGCTCTCACTCTTTCTTGTATTTCTTTCACGGGCTTGCTTCCTTTAGTAATTTAGCTATTTTTAATCAGGAGTTCCTATTTCACTGAAGTTAATCCAAATAGAAGGTATGTTCCTCTAAGATCACAGGGATCCAGCAGGCCAGGCCTGCGGCGTTATAACTTCTCTCAGTTTGAAGCTTCCTTTCTGTGGAATAGCACGCATTTGGGCCGAGCTGTTCTTCTGGAATGGTAATTGAAAAATATACTTTCACTGTGGCTGTATTCTCTAGCCAGTCATCTCTNTGAGATCTGGGTGCNTCCTGTCCTCCTGTCTGGTATGTGTCCACCTAAGCCTCCTGTTCTCCTACGTGACTATGCGCCCCAGAGCCTTACACTTCAAACAGCATTTGCTGCAGGTT
>LZPO01097219.1:217280-237036 GCA_001675575.1 Neotoma lepida | reverse complement strand
CATACCACTTGATTTAGATGATGTTTGATTTAAAAACAAACATTTGACATGATCTTCAGTTTTCACAAAATGGGACCACTGAAAATTGACATAATTTTTCAGGTGGGAGTGGACTTACTGGAGCTAAACTTCAGGACTGCATGAGCCGAGCAGTTACAAGACACAAAGAAGTGAACAAGCTACTAGATGAAGTGATTCTGAGTGTGAAACACAAATGAACAGCCACCACAATTGGAAAACAGCTGTAAAAATTGTATTTGTTACACTGTGCACAGTTTTTTTATACTAAATAAATACCAAACTACATTCCTTTGGAAGATATTTCTAGTAGTTCTTAGGTCATTTCTGTAGATGGTATATACAGGAAAACTTAACCATGTCTCCATGTAAGAATCACAGGGTTGTGCTTTTGTATGCACATCTATCAATGTAAAATACTGACATCGTAGGGGGAAAAATGAAGTAGAAATACAACTCTTTTCATTCAATGGTCTTGTGTTTGTAAAAAGAAAAAAAAAAAAGAGAAGAAGAAAATTTGCTCAGAATTTTGGAGTGGTTGGCATGCCTCTCCTCACTTTACTCTTTGACTGGCCACCTGTATGCCGGTGACGATGTAGCTGGGCTGTTTGTGCTGCTGCTGCTGCCATAGCCATCTGATGTTGCAGAAATCGCAACTGCTGCAAAAGGGAGGGGTAAAAAGAGATCACGTTATGCTAAATGCACAGATGTGGCAAGGTGCTTCCCCAAACAGGACAGGGATGAAAAGCCTGAGAGGAGAAAGCATGGGGTAACAAAGAGTACTTCCCCAAACAGGACAGACAGTGCAGGAGCCTGCTGAGGGCTTTAAATATGATTCTTGAAAACATAACTGTCTGTTACTTAGCCCTGGCAGTTCATACTGCAGTAATGCAGCAACTTTAGTTACCATTTTGTTGTAAAATGATAATTCATAGTAAAATAAACCAACTATCAAGAGTCAATCATAGCATGCTGACACCCTTTCCTAAAATAGTATGTAACATTTTTCTAAACATGTCTGACATTTACTAACAGGAACATCCCCACAGTACAGAATCAGAAGGTTAATAATTGGCACCCAAAACTATTTCAAAATACAATGCACATTAAAGGGGTGTGTGGGATGTGCCACCAAGACCTTAAAAAGGATTTAAAGTATGCATTGTTATAAAATACACTCAGTGCTCCAAGCTGCCGGGCATGTCAGACTTCTAAATAAACTAAGTTACTGACCAATTGCTTTAGCCTTAACAGACAGGAAAGTAGCCCTCCTGCAAGGCAGTGTATAGTACTTTTGGAACTTAGGTCTTAATTAATCTAATGAAGCTGCTGGATTACTTGAATCTGCTGCTGCTGCTGCTGCTGCTGCTGCTGCTGCTGCTGCTGCTGCAAGGCAGAGGAGAGCTGGAGTCTCTGCTGAGGAAGGCTTTGCTCAGGTCTATTCTCGGCAGAGCTAAGCTGAGACAACACTATAGGAGAGGGGAAAGCAGGCCAGTCAAAAAGCTTGAAGGCAACCAGGGTTAGGAAACAACAACATTGAAAAATGAGAAAAANAGAAATTATCTTAAGTATCAAATCATACATATTTCAGAATAAATTTAGTCTCCTGCTAATTGAGGGTATCATTGATTCCAGAACATTCTGGCCATACAGAGGGAAGGGAGTACACAGACTAAGGTATTGCATTCCCTCTTCTTTTTTTACTTTTTTGAGACAGAGTCTCCTCCCAGACTGGCCTTAGAACTCACTATGTAGATAGAAGAGGTTAACCCGGAACTCCTGACTCTCTTCTCCACCTGCAGAGTACTCTGGTTATAGGTTTGTGCCACTGTATCCAGTGTTCTGCAGTGCTGAGGCAGCACTCGAGCACTCGGCTACCTCCTGCCTCCATGGCATCCTCTTTGCATCCCCAGGGAACTTGATACTGAACTTTGGTCTGGAAGCCACCCTTATATGATGTAAAGTAGTACGTTCTTTTAAAATACAACAGTCATTTAGCACGCAGAGGTGAACTAAGACTTGCATCTTTTAAAATACAACAGTCATTGAGCACGCAGAGGTGAACTAAGACTTGCAGCTAATGGGGCCATCCCAATCATTCCACATTCTCGAGTATAGTTGAAAGGCTGACCTGGCCTAAGTGACTGCAGTTTGTTTGAAACCAGACATTCTCATGATCTGTCTACAATTCTTTTCACAAATTTACTATGGCTATTTTAGAAAAAGTATAACTTGTGTGGTAAAGGTACATTAGTTACAAANCTGCATTTGGAAATTCACTAATTCTGAATTACAGCTCTATGTAAGAATTATTTTCAAAACACAGATGTGGATTACTCCTAAGGGACATCTAAATTTGAAACCTGGAAGTTACAGAAACCTAACGGCAAAGTCAGCACACAGGGACAATTCACTGAATCCTCAAATTCCATTATAGTTTTGTTATTCATTTTTAATAAAAATCTAGCATGTGGGGCTGGAGAGGTGGCTCAGAGATTAAGAGCACTGACTGTTCTTCTAGAGCTCCTGAGTTCAATTCCCAGCAACCACATGGTAGCTCACAACCATCTGTAATGAGATCTGGAGCCCTCTTCTGTATACATAATAAATAAATCTTAAAAAAAAAAAAATCTAGCATGTGGCTTATTCAAATGTGAAGTCAGAATTCAATACAAACAAAATATTACCTTTTGTTTACTATTTCCTACTGAAAGTGGGAGCATTCAAGTTAGTTTCATTTTTATAAACAAGTAGCTCACAGAAGTTTTGCTAATTATGAAGATTTAACTCATACAACTACAAACACAGAAAAATTGTACAATCTAGGAAAATGTGGCCCCAGGTAATTAGGAAAACAACTAACTACTTGCAGTGCAAACACTGAAAACTGCTTTGGCAGCTTTCTAAAACCTNGGATGAATGTGTAAAAGTTTGCCAGTTAACCACTGTAAAGAGAACATATTATTTGTATGAGTCAAAGCGTTCACAATCAGCTGTCAAAGTANTTTTAAAAGGAAAAACTCTTGGCCAGCTGTTTGTTAATCTAATAGTTCACAGATAAAATGCTTGTTTTTTCTGATTACTGCTTGCAAGGAAGAAAAGGGAAATAATTTACAAAGTGAGATCTCAATAGGAAGTCAGGATACCTACCAGCTGCCTGTGACTGTGTGAAGCCTACTCCAGTAAGATTAACAGCAGCAACTTGCTGAGCAGTTAAGGCCTGTTCTTGAGCAGTTAAACATTGTTCAGAACCCTGAATTTAAAAAAAAAAAAAATAGCAAGTGACTTGTGCAAAAAGGGCAAAGCAATTTGAGCCAGTGAAAAGACAGCTTTTATTGGATGTCTGAGGAAGAATAAACAGTAGCTTAGGTTTCATATAAATATAAACTATGAACANGTGTAGAAGTAGCAAGAATGGAAGGAACCCAATCCTTGNAATGAACAAAAAAACAAAGCCTAAAATAAAAATCTCTAGAATAGTGGTGCTATTGTAAAACAAAAGACAAACTCAAAAATGTAAAAAAGCAATTCATTGGATATATTTTTTTCCTAAAATGACCCACAAAGACTAAATATCAAAAATAGAATGAGAGATGTACCAACAAGCTAGAATAATGACTAAAAACCACCCACGAATAAAAAAATAACATCAACTTATAAAGCATCCAGGAAAAAATGACAAAATAGGAAAAGGTAGACAATCTTAGTAGTAATCAAAGGAAGCAAAAGTAGAGATCTAGAGGGTCATTAACTAGTTATAGAGGTCAATTGGGTCATAATGATTCTAAATGTCTACACCTAAAGCTACAGCTTCAAACCTAACTTTCAAAGCTGGCTGTGCTGGTCCACNCTTGTAACCCAGTACTTAGAAGAAGGACACAGGAAAATTAATGTTAAAAACAAATGAGAGTATTTTATGGAACTAAAATAGAGGCATATCAAAATTTGTAGAAAGCAGCCTAAGCAGAACTGAGGAGGAAATGAGTGGACAGAATTCCTCAACTCAATAGTCTAGGGAGCAGTGTGCCTGTCAGGCTCAGGCCGCCGTCCCAGTGCTTAGAACTAATGCAAGAGTTTGAAGCTACCCTGGGCTACAGAGTAAGGGCCTGTTGCAAAACAAACAAAACAAAACACACACACACACTAAAAACAATACATTTTAAGACAATTTAAAGGATAAAGGCCACTCCTCAGGGTCTTAGGTGAAATAACTAAATAAATAAGATTCTAAGAGCTAAATAATTTGGGCTGGAGAGACGGCTCTAGTGCTTGTTCTTCTGGAGGATCTGGGGTTTGATTCCCAGCACCCATGTGGTGACTCACAACCATTTATAACTCCAGTTCCAGGTGATCCCATATCCTCTTCTGGCATCCACAGGTATGCATGCATATGGTGCATAGACATACATGCAAGCAAAACACCCACACACATAAAAATAAAAAAATTTTAACAAGGTAGACTTGTCATCCCTCTCAAGATCATATAAAGTCAGAGAGAGAACGCATTTTAATAGATTATAAGGAAGACAAGTAAAACTGCAGAACTCTTAAGAGGAAAATAGAGGAGAAAGGTTTCATCAGTTTGATTTGTTAATCATTTCTTCAATATGAACTCAAGAGTANAGTAGAAGAAAGTAAATATGTACAGCACAGAATGTATCAAAACTGTACACAGGCCATGCCCACAGTGAGAAGGCAGCCCAAAGCAGGAAGAGATACTGGGGAGTTCTCAGATTTTTATGAAGAATGTATATACAATATCTTCAACTCAACAACACAGAAATAACCTCATTAAAAAACAGGCCAGGGATCTGGATAGACATAGAAACAAACAAGTGCAGAAAAGCTGTCCCACTCCATCAGCCAGGGAGACTCTCAACTCATTCTCACTTTGGATAGCTCCTAATCAAAACAAACAAGCTTAAACAGGAAGTGCAGTGGTAGAGTGCACGCCCAGCCTGCAGGAGGCACTGAGTTTGATCCCTACCACAAGAAACGGGAAAATAAAAAACCCAAGAGCAGAAGTTAGCAAGCCATCAGTGAGGATTTGGACAGACTGACCCTTGTCCATAGTGCTGGCAGGAATGTAAAACAATGCAGCACTACAGTAGAAAACAGTATGGTGTCTCAGGAAAGTAAGAGCATTCCTGTAAGACCCAACAAGTTCTTGACACAGCCAAATGAATGATCTGTCTGATGTGACAGTAAGAGACACAAAAGGACACATGGACCATGATTCCATCCCCTGCATGAGTGTTTTTCCATCAAAAACACAGCACAATGGTGGCTGCCAGTATTTGGATTGAGGAAGTTACTAGCTATTTATAAAGTTTCAATTTCGCAAAATGAAAANTGCTTTGTGCACTAGTGTGAATGTACTCAGTACTACTAAAATGTACACTTAAATGGCAAACAGCTGTCATGGTTCAGACCTGTCATCCTAGCACTTGGGTGCTAGAGCAGAATGAATGCTGAGTTCCCAGCTAGGCTGGAGTAAGAGCCTGCCTCAGTAACAGCAACAAAAAGCTCCAACAGTAAACTTCCGGTGAAGGCACTTTTCCCAACCATAGAACCCAACAGTGCAAGGACAGAACCTACTCTACCAGTCCTCTGGCCTCATGTGCACCATCACCCACACACAGACATAAGGAAAATAAAATTTGTTTTTAAAAAGTGAAAGAAAGAAGATGATACATCTTATCAGTGAAGCAAAANCCTTAATGTGCTAATAAGAAAAGTTTTCAATGTGTCCTCTCTGAGAAACCTACTAGAGAAGGTTTCATCTACTGAAGGCCTGAAGGAGTGATGTGCAAGAGGGCTGATGGGGTAGTTTTCAGCATCAGCTGAGAAAGTGGGACCCAGGAATAAATATGCTGAGTTTCCCAAATGATTCTACAGAATAGCCAAAGTNCAGAAACACTTGTCCCCTTCTCTAAGATTTCAGTTTATCTAATTACACCCTGACTGGCAGTGTGCAGTATCTACTTCTGTCTATGTTCCCACTGCCCAATACTTCCGGACAACACAGACAGATCCACTGCAACAGCAATCAATTTGTACAAACAAGATGATAGGCTGGCCTAGCAGTGGTGGCGCCTGCCTTTAATCCCAGCACTTGAGAGGCAGAGGCAGGCGGATCTCTGTGAGTTTGAGGCCAGCCTGGGCTACCGAGTGAGTGAGTTCCAGGAAAGGTGCAAAGCTACACAGAGAAACCCTGTCTCGAAAAACCAAAAAAAAAAAAAAAAAAAAATAGACATAGTGAGGTGGGGTTCCCTGCCACTGCCATTCACTGTCTGGCTGTGTGACACTTGGCAAGATGGAGACCTCCATTCAGAGAAGTTATGATTAAAATAACTGGCAGTAAACAGGAACTATTTCTTCCAACAAATTAAAACAGTGGAAATGTATGAAAAACATGTCCTAAGTTCTACTGTGAAAATGCACATACATAANAAGGCTAAAAATCCAATACCTGCTCCTCTGGCTGCTGGGGACTTGAAGCTGTAGGCTGTTGAGGTTGTTGTACAAACTGAGGAAGCTGTGACTGCTGTTGTTGCTGCTGAGTGTTAAAAATGAGTGAACCACCAGGAAGCTATTCAGAATTTAAACAAGAATTAGCTACCTTTCCATTGTTTTCATGTGAAATATTTAAATTTCCTTACAAATATTCATGGATAATTAGCTAGGAGTCAAGCACTCTTCTAGGCTCTGAGGAAACAGATGAAGACAGAGCAAGAGAAGGACAGGAGATGAAACTCAGCAATTGCTGGGCCAGCTTCTAGCACCTCCACACACACCACACAGAAGCAAAGCAAAACAAGCTGTCTGCCCTTAATCAGTCCTACTGCTTTTTGGTCCCCCCAATATTATTTTCAAATATAAAATTTCTGCTTCAAGTTAATAGTTAGCTATCCAAATTTACAGTTTTTAAACATTCATCACTTCTTATGCCATCAGCACAAAAGATCATTACATAGACTAAGAAACTGAACAAACTAACCAGGTATCATGACACACTGTAGTGTCTATATTCCTAACACCTGGCAGGCAGAGACAAGAGAAGGGAGAGTTCAAAGCCAACCTGAGCTTCACAAGCTGTCCTTCTCAAAAATCAAAAGGTTGTGATTCAGAGATGTAAGACAACCCATCCCCCAAATGTATTCTAGTCTTTTGGCAATAACCCTAAATTACCACTTTAATACAACAGGGTGAGGAATTCTAGGGCTGATAACAAAGTGCTTTACTGGGAAGACCTTAAGTTGATCTTATTCTGAATCCAAATTAAAAAGGCAATCCTTTGATTAAGAAAACTAAACCCACTAAATCTGACACAGTCTAGGCTCAGTATTTATTTCTTCGTCACTAGCAGACAAGGTAGCTTTGTCCTCAATCCTTTTTATCCTGTCATAAGACTTCTCAAGGCATGTTAACATGAAGGAAAGTAATTCTAATTAAAGCAGTATGGTCTCTAGCTTTNCCCACATTACCAGTGCACAGCTCTGCAACTGGTCTGCATATAGTGACATTGTATTTATACTATATACAAAAATAGTTTTAGTTCGATGCATACTTCCCCATCAGTTATGACTACATATGAGGTTGGCTGATCTGTCAGGTATTGCTACTTCCCAATAATCTACAGCATTATCATCAGATCTTTATCTTCAAGTCTAGCTTTAAGTTCTCTGTAGACAACTATCTATTTTCCAAGTTACTAGCTTAACATGACTGTTAAATGACCTTGGGGAAAAGAGTAAACCAAGTTCAGCGTAATAGCAGAAAAGCACAAAAGAAGTATCAAACATCCAATAGTATGTAGAGTCTACATTATAAAGTCTGCACACACTGAAAGTAGAGGGGACACTATATGGAGGAAGAAAGGGGACCAGTGTGGAAGGAGCAGGGAAGGAAGAGGGATGACTGTAAGGAAGGGAAAGGACACATTATAAAGAAACCTATTATTTTATGTGCTAACTAAAAGAACTACATATAAAGGGGAAGTGAGACAAGAGAGGGTAATGGGATAAGGAACTAGGGAGCAGACAGAGGGACCAGGAAGTAAAGGGGCAAGCATGAGACCCAGAGTGCTCTTTAGTCCTCTTCTCTTCCCTCATGCATTGCTAGGTCTTCAACCTAAGGCCTTGCCCATGTGAAGCAGGTGCTCTAACACTCAGGCTCTATTTTCTATCTCTTTAGAGCAATGACATTATAATGGAAAAAGGTAAGGCCTCATATCATTAGGTATATATTAGACCCAACTAACAATTATAGAATGTCTAGTAGTTATCTACCACTGTATTAAGAAAGCATAATCTTCCTTGGGGGAAATAATGCATACCTAAGTTTTGAAACCTCCAAGCCTAAAAACCTATGGTGAACTAAGAGCACATATATGTCTGCAAGTGTTCCTAGTGCCACTATTGCAGGTTGGTGCTTTTCCAGGACCTCCTCATTGGGGCAGTTAGCTCTTGATTAGACAAGGAGTAAAGCCAATGAAAGCTGCATCTATAGAACACTCATTATTTTTCTTTACACTTAACTACATAAAGGTAGTAATACATATACCCTTAGAAGATTCCAGATAGACCTTAAGTTTTCATATGCTGACATGTATAAATATACATTGTTTTTTAAAAAACAAAATATAAAAATTTACATCTGTTTCAATGTTTACCTGGAGTAGATTTAAAGGCCTGAGACTTGAAGTACTTTTTAAACCAAATGGGATACCTGTTAAATAAAAGTAATGATTATAATGGAACTGAAAGTATTACAAATGAAAATTTATACTTCAACATATGAAAATACATGATTGTCCTTTCTCCAAATGATTACTTTATACATAATTTAAAAACCTTTTAACAACAAAAGAACCATTTCATTATTTATCAATATTGACATCTTATTCAAAGATGTGGAGTACTAGATATAAAATATATTCTACATTTCAAAGACTTCTTCACTTCTCTTATTGTTGAAGAAAGTCATCTAGAACTAACTATACATTGTGAAGGTAACAAAACTACCACCATTGTGCAAGCACATTTTAACTGCCACCTGTTTACATTCCTCAGTGAGATAATAAATACTCAATTTTGCATTCCAAATACCAATCACCAAAATGTTAAATGAACACTGACTTTCATAAAGATAAAAACCAAAGTTAGGATATAATGGCCTATTAATTCCAAATTTAAAGAAAAACAAAACAAAATAAAGTACTAGCAAGATGGCTCAGTGGGTAATAGCACTTGCCACGAAGCCCTGGAGACCTGAGTTCAACCCCAGGACCCACATGATGAAGGCCAGAACACATGCTTGCAGGTTGTCCTCTGACTAGGAACTTGAGCAACAGTGTGCTCACACATGCAGATATAAAAAATTTTCTTGGCAGACTGTATAGCTACAGTTTTGTGACCTTGNCCTCAAAGTATGGGCAAATTAGCCAGCATGGCGGTACACACCTTTCAACCCAGCACTCAGGAGGAAGAGATAGAGGATCTCTGTGAGTTCAAAGCCAGCCTGATCTACATAGTGAGTTCCAAAACAGCCAGAGCTAGTGAGACCCTATCTCAAAAAACTTGGCCCCCCACAATAAAAGTATGTGCAAATTTTGTTCACACTAATCTGAATATAGATTAAAAATTTATCTAGTCTAGGTACAGTGGTTTGTGCCTATAATCCCAAAATTTGGAAGGAAGAAGTGGGAAGATCTTAAAAATATTAACAAAAGACGTACGTTGTCCTCTATGAGATGTTATTTACAGAAAGAGATAATAGAAAATTGTTTTGTGATGTCATCAAAGGCTTGTACAAGAAATTGAGGAAGTCTCAGATGTGTCCCATTCAGGAAACAGTCCCTGAAGAGAAACAGCTTGAGCTATCACTGCTGTGCAAATGTGTATCAGTGCCTGGCATCCCACTTAGTGTCTGACTGTGGCAGAGCATACAAAGGAGCAGGACCCCTATACGCAGCTTTGCAGCTAAGTCAAGTCAGAGTGCAGACAACACCAAGACTGAGGACAGAATTAAGCAGCTTCTCTAAGGACAGCACTGGAGCAACGTAAACCTAGTTCCCTAGGAGTTCCTTACACATGGTTCCTTCTCATCAAAGGAAGCACCACTAGAATTAGAAAATAACAACATATATTATACTTTCTAGGTTTTTCCAGAACCAAGAAAGCTTTTGGTCAGTTTATTTCTGAGCTGCCCACCCATTCCCACCACTGGTAAGAAAAGGAATTGGTCCCAGGCATTACAACACATCCATTAAAGGGCATCACAACCAGCACACTTGTTCCCACTGCTTTGGGCCGCATGGTAATAACTATCCAAGACCTGCTACTACTACAAAGGATGNTAGTGTCTATATTCCTAACACCTGGCAGGCAGAGACAAGAGAAGGGAGAGTTCAAAGCCAACCTGAGCTTCACAAGCTGTCCTTCTCAAAAATCAAAAGGTTGTGATTCAGAGATGTAAGACAACCCATCCCCCAAATGTATTCTAGTCTTTTGGCAATAACCCTAAATTACCACTTTAATACAACAGGGTGAGGAATTCTAGGGCTGATAACAAAGTGCTTTACTGGGAAGACCTTAAGTTGATCTTATTCTGAATCCAAATTAAAAAGGCAATCCTTTGATTAAGAAAACTAAACCCACTAAATCTGACACAGTCTAGGCTCAGTATTTATTTCTTCGTCACTAGCAGACAAGGTAGCTTTGTCCTCAATCCTTTTTATCCTGTCATAAGACTTCTCAAGGCATGTTAACATGAAGGAAAGTAATTCTAATTAAAGCAGTATGGTCTCTAGCTTTTCCCACATTACCAGTGCACAGCTCTGCAACTGGTCTGCATATAGTGACATTGTATTTATACTATATACAAAAATAGTTTTAGTTCGATGCATACTTCCCCATCAGTTATGACTACATATGAGGTTGGCTGATCTGTCAGGTATTGCTACTTCCCAATAATCTACAGCATTATCATCAGATCTTTATCTTCAAGTCTAGCTTTAAGTTCTCTGTAGACAACTATCTATTTTCCAAGTTACTAGCTTAACATGACTGTTAAATGACCTTGGGGAAAAGAGTAAACCAAGTTCAGCGTAATAGCAGAAAAGCACAAAAGAAGTATCAAACATCCAATAGTATGTAGAGTCTACATTATAAAGTCTGCACACACTGAAAGTAGAGGGGACACTATATGGAGGAAGAAAGGGGACCAGTGTGGAAGGAGCAGGGAAGGAAGAGGGATGACTGTAAGGAAGGGAAAGGACACATTATAAAGAAACCTATTATTTTATGTGCTAACTAAAAGAACTACATATAAAGGGGAAGTGAGACAAGAGAGGGTAATGGGATAAGGAACTAGGGAGCAGACAGAGGGACCAGGAAGTAAAGGGGCAAGCATGAGACCCAGAGTGCTCTTTAGTCCTCTTCTCTTCCCTCATGCATTGCTAGGTCTTCAACCTAAGGCCTTGCCCATGTGAAGCAGGTGCTCTAACACTCAGGCTCTATTTTCTATCTCTTTAGAGCAATGACATTATAATGGAAAAAGGTAAGGCCTCATATCATTAGGTATATATTAGACCCAACTAACAATTATAGAATGTCTAGTAGTTATCTACCACTGTATTAAGAAAGCATAATCTTCCTTGGGGGAAATAATGCATACCTAAGTTTTGAAACCTCCAAGCCTAAAAACCTATGGTGAACTAAGAGCACATATATGTCTGCAAGTGTTCCTAGTGCCACTATTGCAGGTTGGTGCTTTTCCAGGACCTCCTCATTGGGGCAGTTAGCTCTTGATTAGACAAGGAGTAAAGCCAATGAAAGCTGCATCTATAGAACACTCATTATTTTTCTTTACACTTAACTACATAAAGGTAGTAATACATATACCCTTAGAAGATTCCAGATAGACCTTAAGTTTTCATATGCTGACATGTATAAATATACATTGTTTTTTAAAAAACAAAATATAAAAATTTACATCTGTTTCAATGTTTACCTGGAGTAGATTTAAAGGCCTGAGACTTGAAGTACTTTTTAAACCAAATGGGATACCTGTTAAATAAAAGTAATGATTATAATGGAACTGAAAGTATTACAAATGAAAATTTATACTTCAACATATGAAAATACATGATTGTCCTTTCTCCAAATGATTACTTTATACATAATTTAAAAACCTTTTAACAACAAAAGAACCATTTCATTATTTATCAATATTGACATCTTATTCAAAGATGTGGAGTACTAGATATAAAATATATTCTACATTTCAAAGACTTCTTCACTTCTCTTATTGTTGAAGAAAGTCATCTAGAACTAACTATACATTGTGAAGGTAACAAAACTACCACCATTGTGCAAGCACATTTTAACTGCCACCTGTTTACATTCCTCAGTGAGATAATAAATACTCAATTTTGCATTCCAAATACCAATCACCAAAATGTTAAATGAACACTGACTTTCATAAAGATAAAAACCAAAGTTAGGATATAATGGCCTATTAATTCCAAATTTAAAGAAAAACAAAACAAAATAAAGTACTAGCAAGATGGCTCAGTGGGTAATAGCACTTGCCACGAAGCCCTGGAGACCTGAGTTCAACCCCAGGACCCACATGATGAAGGCCAGAACACATGCTTGCAGGTTGTCCTCTGACTAGGAACTTGAGCAACAGTGTGCTCACACATGCAGATATAAAAAATTTTCTTGGCAGACTGTATAGCTACAGTTTTGTGACCTTGNCCTCAAAGTATGGGCAAATTAGCCAGCATGGCNGTNCACACCTTTCAACCCAGCACTCAGGAGGAAGAGATAGAGGATCTCTGTGAGTTCAAAGCCAGCCTGATCTACATAGTGAGTTCCAAAACAGCCAGAGCTAGTGAGACCCTATCTCAAAAAACTTGGCCCCCCACAATAAAAGTATGTGCAAATTTTGTTCACACTAATCTGAATATAGATTAAAAATTTATCTAGTCTAGGTACAGTGGTTTGTGCCTATAATCCCAAAATTTGGAAGGAAGAAGTGGGAAGATCTTAAAAATATTAACAAAAGACGTACGTTGTCCTCTATGAGATGTTATTTACAGAAAGAGATAATAGAAAATTGTTTTGTGATGTCATCAAAGGCCTGTACAAGAAATTGAGGAAGTCTCAGATGTGTCCCATTCAGGAAACAGTCCCTGAAGAGAAACAGCTTGAGCTATCACTGCTGTGCAAATGTGTATCAGTGCCTGGCATCCCACTTAGTGTCTGACTGTGGCAGAGCATACAAAGGAGCAGGACCCCTATACGCAGCTTTGCAGCTAAGTCAAGTCAGAGTGCAGACAACACCAAGACTGAGGACAGAATTAAGCAGCTTCTCTAAGGACAGCACTGGAGCAACGTAAACCTAGTTCCCTAGGAGTTCCTTACACATGGTTCCTTCTCATCAAAGGAAGCACCACTAGAATTAGAAAATAACAACATATATTATACTTTCTAGGTTTTTCCAGAACCAAGAAAGCTTTTGGTCAGTTTATTTCTGAGCTGCCCACCCATTCCCACCACTGGTAAGAAAAGGAATTGGTCCCAGGCATTACAACACATCCATTAAAGGGCATCACAACCAGCACACTTGTTCCCACTGCTTTGGGCCGCATGGTAATAACTATCCAAGACCTGCTACTACTACAAAGGATGCAACATGAATGTTCCTAATGGCATAGGTACAATGTAAAGACTTTCTGACATGTATTTATTCTATGAGACAAATTATTATTACTATCACCACTTTATTTCTGGGGAAAATGTTATCAAAAAGCAACTTCCCAAGATTAGATTACACAAATAAGAATCTAGGCTTTTAGCTGCTATGCTAAAAGCGGTAGAACATGTATTTTTATTGTTTTCTCTGGACCATTACTATTGACAAGAATAAGGTTACTAAAACCAATTTCATTATTTATGATGCAAAGCAGAAGACATAATGTGCACAGACTTACAGATTTAACAAGTTTCTTCCCAGAAGCAGTTTGCTAAGTAGATAACACTGATATCAGAATTAAAAAAGACTTTTCAACTATCCAAGAAATAAAACTATGAAAAAACAACATTTAATGCTTTTAGTATTGTCCTTATAATAACAGTTTTTAAGGCCGGGTATGGGGGCACACACCAGTCATTCCCATCTCTGGGAGGTGAAAGCAGGAAGATCAGTTGAAGGCCACCCTCAGCACAAACCAAGGGGGAGGCCAGTTTTTCAGACCCTGTGTTTAAGCTGTCTTACACTCATTTATGCTGTGGAATATTTGTTTAATGATGCAAAGATGTTGTATTCTTCTATGTTGCATTTGTTTAACTCTGTGAAGCTGTGTTACTGTGCCTGTCTAAAACATCTAATGGTCTAATAAAGAGCTNAATGGCCAATAGCTAGGCAGGAGAATGGATAGGAGGGGCTGGGTAGGCAGGGAGAATAAATAGAAGAATCTTGGAGGAGAGGATTAAGGAGCAAGAAAAGGAGGAAGATATCAGGGGCCAGCCACTCAGCTACACAGCAAACCACAGAGTAAGTAGTAAAGAAAGATACAGAATAGAGAAAGATAAAAGCCCAGAGGCAAAAGGTACACAGGATAATTTATGTTAAGAAAAGCTGGCTAATGGGGTTGGGGATTTAGCTAGCTCAGTGGTAGAGCGCTTGCCTAGCAAGCACAAGGCCCTGGGTTTGGTCCTCAGTGCTGGAAAAAAGCCCAGAGGCAAAAGGTTGATGGGATAAAAAAAAAAAAGAAAAGCTGGCTAGAAACAAGCCAAGCTAAGGCCAGGCACTTATAAGTAAAAATAAGACTCTGTGTGTATTTATTTGGGAGCTGGGTGGCAGGCCCCCCAAAGATCAAAGATTAAAAAAACCAACAACACCCTGTCTTTAAAAAAACACTGAAAAAACAAAACACAAAAAACCCCAAGATAAATGAAAGACTTTCACATGTAGTTGAATCTAACCTGATTGAGAAGTTGCCTGCATTGCACTGGGCANTGCATTTGTTAAGAGACCTCCTGATGGAAGAAGGCCACCGCACAGGTTTTTTCCTNTAGGAGTTATGGTACCAGTGTCACAGCTCAGCATGGAATTTGAGCCACTCTTCAGAGCCTGGGCTCCACTGCAGGGTAAGGGACAGAGCATTACACACTATGAAAGCAAATACAGCATTACATTCTTCAGATTAAAAAACAATAAAACAAGTTCTGTCTTAAAAATTAATTCCTAGGGCAGATGAGATGGCTCAGCAGGCACTTGACACTGAGCCTGAAGACACAGATGGTAGTAGAAAAAAAAAAACCTGCAAGTCATCCTCTTACCTCTACATGTGCACTGTGGCACACCTCCCCCTCAAATAAATGTAATAAAAAATTTTTTTAATTTCAATTTCTAGGCCCAGTTCCATTTTAGTGCTTAAGTGTGACAAGTCTGGCTTAGGTAGTGAGCATATCCTTAGATATTTCAGAGTGAAAGCCCTGCCCAAGTGCTTCAAAGACNGTAACAACAAGCAAATGACATAATCTGGGCAACTGTGAAATACATCTTTGTATAGGTAATAGGTTTGTTACTAAAATGATACCATTCAATTAAGCAGCTCCGAACTATATCAAAATACCATCTTTCAGTGTAATGTGCAATTTGTTCTTAATCTCACAAATAAAACTGTCTTTATTGTCAACTTACCCAGTNGAGCTCACTACACTGATGGAGTTAAGCCCAGCAGAGTCTGCCATGACCGGGGAGACCGTGCTTCCTGTTGTTATAGATGTTACCATGGTAGAAAGAGGAATGGTTGTCACAGGCATTGCCTGGCTCAGAGCCCTTTGCTGCTGAGCAAACTGAGTGAACAAAGTGGGCTGAGGGGTGAAGCCTGAATCTTGGGGAGATGGGGTGGCTGAAGGGGTACTAGGAGTTGAGTTCTGAGCATCAGGAGGGTGTGGGGCCGATGAAGGGGTTGGTGTAGGAGTAGATGGCTTAGGAGTTCCAGATCCTGCTCATTGAGAAAAATAAAAATTGCTAGTTTGTTATAAATGGCCGATCCTTTTAAAATAAGGTTAATGGAATCTTACTTAGCACTGACAAATTTGTTCCATTTTTTTAAAAGCAGTGAACTGCAAGTGTTAACTCTCTACAAGATCCACGAGTGTTGCTACACTCAATTACAATTAAGGATGCAGTATATCACCTAAAAAGCCCACTCCAGATGCTATCACACTAACAGTGGAAATACACTTACACTCTACCACAACCCCCACTGAAAAGTTAGTCTCCCACATGCTGTCTTTTGCCTACAAAGTTGAAAATGAATTTAAGTTAATTTTTGTTATTTTTGATTTCAATAATTCAAGACTTCTTTTAAAAAATACTGCTTATTGAGTTTAACTGTCTGAGATAAAATGAACATTTTTAGTAAGCTACACAAGGTTATCAATTGTATTTGACACTGAGATATATATGTTTAATTNCCAACATATCAAGTTTACCCTGACAACCAAATTTACAAAGAGTAAAGCAAGTACTTTATAGATAATACTGCATCTTTAACAGTAACTGTGTACTTCTGTTTAAATGTAGAATGTATAGAAAATCTGTTGTGAATGAAGTATGCACAGTTTATCAAATTTTAAAAAATAAAAACAAAAAATGAAACCAAAAAAAATAAAGCAAAAGCTCTTGAGGTGTTTCCTTTTTAGCTTTCATGTCCTGCAGAAAGAAAGGAGAGAGATGTGAATGTCCAGAAGCTGTCACTCGACCCTGACTTAACACAACTGTGTGCAGCAGATCACCACAATCCATACCCACAACATGAGAAGTATGAATAAGACTTTCAGAAAATTTATTTTTCTTTGTGCAAAACAAGAAGGCAGAAAAATTACACCTTTTGAGCTATCAGGATGCAAATGTTAATATCTAGGACCATCCTAGCACTGTGCAGTACACTGACAGCACACATTAGCAACCAAGCAGAAAAAAAAAGCTAAAAAACTGGAATCCGTCAAATTAGTACCTAATATATACAGATAGTCATTTGAAGAAATTCTCCTAAATTAAACCTAGCATTCCTATATTGCCTCTACTTGCTGTTAAAAAGGGTATCCATCCCAAAGTGAGAATTTTATTTTCCTTTGTTCAAATGATCACAGCTTACAGAAGTGTAGAAGTGCATGCTTNCAACTACTACTTTTCAGTTTATTGCATGTAACCTTGGAACCAGCTGGTGTCTTACACATACAAAGGNAGTACCTCCAATAATTCACTCTCACAGTTTCTTTTTAGTATCAGCCACAGTTTATACACTAAGGAAAAAGATTCTAGGGTGCACTGAAAATAATATTCTGCAACCTTATTGCCAAATAATTTTTAAAGAAGATGTATAGGCAACAAGTCTAAAAGAAAGGTATACACTGAGTGCATACATAGATACAGAAAAGCAAATACAATTACATTAAACACATAATACATACAGCCAACAAGAACTCTACCTGGAGTTTCATGCAACTTATACATTGTGGGTACATAGTACATTCAGATTTCACCATTCACAGGTTGAATAAAAGCTGCCTTCAAGAAACACTAATGCAAAACTTTATGAAAATTTGTGCAAGAGTTTAAATCATGACTCACTCTGTGAAGAGCTGGCAGGTGATAGGGCGGCAGGAGAAAGCATGCTAACTTGACTGAGCTCCACAGATGATTTCCGAGAGAGACTTGGCTTAGATGATGGAGGAGGAGTTGGAGATTTAAGGAAGCTGCTGGCCTGTTGTGCTGTAAAATAGTTACCTGGAAGAACACAAGATATTTCCTAGGGATGGAAAGATAGCTCTGAACACTTGCTGAGCAATCATAAAGAGCAAAGTTCAGATCCCACCACCCACCCAAGCCAGCTACCTCCAGGAGCAAAGGTATATACATGGGCACACACTCATATGAGCACACACACATATTTAAGTTTTTTCCTATATTCATAATTCAAAATTCTATGAATTATCACAGTAAAAATAAGTAACATTTTAAGAAACAGATAACTATTAAGTAACAGAGTCAAGGATAATACCTGAGGAACTATTTCCTGAGCTTGAGGGAAGTTTGATGGGTGGCGGCCGATGTTTTACTCCCTTTCCCAAAACTGAAGACTGAACGGACACAGTCTCAGGCTGCTGAGGATTAACATTAAACACAACTGTTAAGATTAAAATTACTATCATTATAATTTCTACATGAAAACAAGTTATACTGCAAGGTCTCAGNCGGAGAGCTACTACAAAGTTTCACATGACACCCACAGACTATGACACGATGAGGTGATGTGAGACCCAGGGAAGAACAGAAAGTGAAAGAAAACTTGCCACCTTTGTCTACCTACCTTTACCAGGAGTAACAGCTTGGACCTATCATTGAGTACTTTTGAAACTTAAAACCACAAAGCTGAATAATAAAAAAGTTAAAAGTAAAAGCTGAACTATAACTCCCTTCCCTTCACATTTCTCAGACTCCTTGAGAAACAAGGTACAAGGCACCAACAAAGTCAACGTACTTCTGTCTCCTCCCCTGGATTGAGACTGGCTGAACCACTAGAGCTATGTGACATCTTCACTGGGCATTTGGCTTCATTCTGGACCAACTCCTGGTACTGATTAACTACCCTGAAATATTAGGAAAAAATAGGTAAGGATTAGTCAAATTTGTCTTAAAGACAAATCACANAGGAAATAATGCTATTACTGCAAAATAAGTCCCACCAGATTTAATAGAAAAATCAAAATGAGGCACTCTATCACTGTGTTACAAGTGTTCCCTAACTGCCCAACCACAGGTGGAGATAAACCTGGGGCCTAAAAGTGAATTCTCACCGGTAAGTACCACAGAAGAAAGGCAGAAACTAGTCAAAAGTTCAAGGACAGACTGAGCTACGTGAGGAAATCTTGTATTCTGGACTATGGAGCTGGATAAAGGTGCTTGCTGCCAAGCCTGACAACCTGTGTTTCCTCCCCTGAACCCACATGGTGGAAGGAGAACCATCTCCTACACACACACTACCCAACTTCAGAGTGAGAACACAAGTTTACACACTAAATAAATATAATAAAGAGAAGTGTATTTTAATCTTTCCAATAACAAAGTAATGTTGAAATCTTTTCTGCTAACCATGATAAATGCATATCAAGGCACATTTTAAGATCTTACTTCAAATACAGAAATTATAGAGGTAATAAGTTTAAGGTCATCCTTGATTACAATATAACTAAACCAATGAACAGACAACAAAATTGTTCATTCCCTTTCCTTAGACTTGGATTATAAACGGCCCCTTTAAAATCGTCTTTCTCAGATGGCTACGTTTTCCAAAACAAACTGTACTTTAAACATAGTCTTTAATTATTTTCTTAATTCTATGAAAAATCATCCTGAGTATTAAAATATCACAAAAATGACCTCAGAGATTTTAGTATTAAGGGATTTAACCTAAGACCTAGGAGTAAATGATGTAATGTTCAGTTAAATGTATAACAAAATCAACACCTGTGACTCAGATACAGAACACTCTACCCTACAAAGACACAGATTCACATTAAATATAACCAAAAATAAAGGAGCAAATGCACTTTACCTCTCCGCATCAGTCTTTGACCCAATAATAAACCTAAAAGGTTACCAAGAAAGAGAAGTATTAGGTAAGAGTGTCTGAAAACATCTTAGGTTAACC
>LZPO01097219.1:187585-198340 GCA_001675575.1 Neotoma lepida | reverse complement strand
TTTTTAACGACCCCAGAGTTGAGATCTAAAAATCTAGAAAGGATTATTTTCAACTGAGGTTACATGCCCAGGGCAGCAAATGAATGGTTTTAAGATGTACAGTTCACAGGCACTTTAAATATTTCAGTATGCCACCACATTTAGTTTCAAAACATTCTTGTGACTTCACCTTGCAGTGTAACAAGGAATTAGAAGTTCTTTGGGNGGACTATCGAGATGGCTCACTGGGTAATGATGTTTGCTGTCTGGTTTGGTGATCTGAGTTCATCCTGGAATGCATACAGTGTTAATAGAGAACCCAACCTTGCAAGTTGTCCTCTGACCTACTCACACACGAACACAAATAAATGTAATTTTTAAAAAGTAGAAGTGTTTACTAAAAGCAGTGACAGTTATTTGGGCCTGCAAGTGTTAAGTGGGTCGTGGTAAAGTTTAGCATCTGCCTCAATCTCCTACCTTTCACCATTACATTTGTTTGTGTCCCCCCCCCCCTTGGAATTGGGCCTCAGCCTTAGGACTCTACTACCAGTAACATGTGCCCACACTTAGTTTAGCTTTGTGGCTACAATTCCATTGTATATACAGATACCATAATTTTATCCACTGTCTGTTGGTGGGCATTTGGGTTGTTTTCTGCCTTCATGCCACTGTGGTAAAGCTGCTGGAAACACTTATGTACAAATATTTGAGTGTCGGCACTACTGAAGTCAAACGTTTGCCTCAGCTAGAACTCAGGAGACAGACTTGGTAGAAGAGTTTTATTCAAAGCCAGCCCTTGGCTAGTATGGTGACTCATTCCTGTAATCCCAGCATTTTGGAGGCTGAGTCCGGACAGCCANACATCTAAGGCCTGGGTGTTATGCAGTGACTGGACTGGGCTGTGTTACAGAGCAAGACACTGCCTCCAAAGACAAACCACCAGCAAAAAGCCATACCTGAAGACAGGTATCTGTTTCCAGGGGATTGTGTCCCTGACTCTAGGTGAGCATTGGCCTTATGTCAGAAATCAAATGGCCTAGTTCTGAAGCAGAACAGCATGAAAGACTATACCACAGACAGAAGCTGGAAATGGAGACGTTGGTAGACTATTGCACTGGTAGAATAACCACAACAAACATGCCCATTTTATTTCTGTGAGTGAGGAATTCATAGTCCTGCTTTTTCTGGAAAGTGAGGGGACCGACCCTTAGTGTCCTTGTACCACTTTGCTCATGTTTCACAGTGTACCTGTGCTCTGCTGGACTGAGCTAGTGCTGCAGTAAAGGCTCCAGCATTATTATTACTCTTATACATGTAGCTTTGGCTGACCTGGAACTTGCTGTAGAGACCAGACTGGCCTCGAACCCACAGAAATCCATCTGCCACTGCCTCCTGGGTGCTGGATTAAAGGTGTGAACTACATGTTGAGTTTTTAAAGAGCAGTATCTAACAGTATCAGACAGAAAGCAGTTCCAACAGAGACCCACCCTCTCTGGCCCTGAGGGTGCTTGTGATGCAAGTTACTCTCCAGGGGCCTTGCTGTCCTGAGTGCCCACACGTTAGTGGGTCCTTAGTTTTGGAGTTGAAGGCTTGGCTTCCCAGCTCTAACCTGGGTAAATGCTGTTTTCTTGAGTTTCATTGTCTCCCTTGTTCCCTAAGTCTGGTGCCTCTCTATTGCCCTCCTTATTACTGAGTTCAAGCCACTCTTCTCAGTGCAGGTAGGAAATGAAGGCTGGGAGAGGTAGTTACAGTGTTACCTTGGTGTGTTTGGGGTGCAGACTGAGTTGAAGATTGTCTGGAGGCCTTGATGATGGGATGTGGACATTTTGCCCCTTACCTAGCCAGGGTCATGCCAGGAAAGGCCTATGGACTGGCACCAGAGCGATAGTCCAGAAACTGGCACTTGGCATCCCCCCATATGTATGTGCTCAAATGTTCCAGAAAATGAGATGGAAAGTGCTTTGTTTGCTGTCCCAGAACATACCTTGCTAAGGGAGAACTTGAGATATTCTGAGTGCCCTGTAGTTCTACTGCCTGATGCTCTTTACTGATTTATTTTCTGCTTCCCCATTTGAGGGATGTAAAAAGAGCTGTNAAATTAATAAAATTGGTGCCCTGGGTCATCACCCCTTGCAGCCCTCCTGACCCCAGCTTTTGATTCTTTCCATCAATTACCTCTTCATTTCTCTTTCATACTTGGTCTTTTTCTTGGTACTCTGTCTGGAATCCTGATAAGGTTAGTCCAGGTCAGGTGGTAACAGTAAGGGTAGATGGACAAGACCTTTCCTGCCTGTTTCTCCCTTGTGAGATGCCCTCCACACTTCCTGTACCCAGATCATCTTGTATCCTCTCTGTTAAGTACTTTTGCTGAGCCCCTGATGTCTGCAAAAATAAACTCTTCCTTGTTGATATTGTCGTGGGACCAGAGAAAACTTCTCAGACACAGGGCTAAGCCAATAGAAAGTCTTTATTAGCTGGCCAGTGACTACACTGGGTGTTCAGGATCCCAGGGTAGCCCCAGCTTTTCTCAAGGTGAGCCCTGAAGCTGAAAAACCGTATCTTGGGTTGACATAATTCAGTTAACAAGAATAGTTAGCCAGAAGTGAAACCACAGAAGTCAAAAGCAAGGTTAGTATATTTAGAGACTTTCCCAGAACTACAGACTTTGGAGGATTAGGTCTCTGTTCTTGCTTTTGACAGATGGTGGTGTCTACATGCTGGGTTTTATGGCCTGAATGGTACTTCTATCATTGTGTCAGTTGTGCTAATGTGGTGGGTGCCTGCTCAGGTCTGGGGACCTGTTACAATATGACATTGAGGACCCGTATACTCTGTTCCACCTGTGATTCCTGACAGTCTTCCACAGTGGCTTCTTTTATACACTGGCCTTTTATTTGCTGTCATATTACTGTAGAAGCGAATCTTAAANGGTCTTATTAATTGAAAACACCAGGCCAGGTATTGAGGTAAATTCTGAATGATCAGAGAGACAGAACAAGCCACAGCCAACTTCCTCACCTTGCCAACTCCTCAGCTGATCTTGTTTCCTTAGACTGCAGGCTTCTGAGTCCTCTCCCGAATGAATCTCAGCTGAACTGCTGCTCAAAGTCTGAAAGCTTAAGAGGCCTTAGCTTCTGGTTTCCACACCTTATATACCTTTCTGCTTCCTGCCACTCTTTCTAGGATTAAAGGCATGTGTCTTTCTCAAGCAAAGACATGAGATCTCAGGTGCTGGAATTAAAGGTGTGTGCCACTGGAATTAAAGGTGTGTGCCACCATGCCTGGCTGTTTCCAGTGTGGCCTTGAACTCACAGAGATCTGCCTCGGGAATGCTAGGATTAAAGGCATGTGCTACCACTGCCTAACCTCTATGTTTAATCTAGTGGCTGTTCTGTTCTCTGACCCCAAATAAGTTTTATTAGGGTACACAATATTTTGGGGGACATAATATAATCACCACATATTACCTTGTCATAAACTTACTTTTTCATTGTTACTTTCTAGACAGGCTCTCCCAGGGTGTCCTCCATCTTGCTGTGGAGCTGAAGACGCCCTTGAACTCCTGATCTTCCTGCCTCCACCTCCCAAGTTGCTGTCATTTCAGACATTTGCCATCACACCTGGCCTCAGAGTTGATATAAATGTTTTTTAAATCAACAAGTTTGGGTGGTTTCACAGTATTTCATAGGTGGAACTGAATTTTACTGATTGTTTTGCATTAGTAAAGTTACAATGTCATTTTCTCTCTGTGACTGTGGTGGTTTGAAAGAAAATGGCCACCAAAGGAAGTGGCACTATTAGGAGGTGTAGCCTTGTTGGAGAAAGTGTGTCACTGTGGGNTGAGCTTTGAGGTCTCCTTTGCTGAAGCTATGCTCAGTGTGGTACAGTTTTCTTCCTGTTGCCTGTGGATCAAGAACTCTCAGCTTCTCCTCCAGCACTATGTCTGCCTGCATGCCCACCATGTTTCTTGCCATGAAAATAATGGACTAAACCTCTGAAACTGTAAACCAGCTGAATTAAATGTTTTCCTCTATAAGAGTTGCCATGGTTATGGTGTCTCTTCACAGCAATAGAAACCCTAAGACAGTGACATTAAAATTATTTACTAGATTCGACTATTAATTCTGTTTAGCCACTAGAGGTCAGAACTTCACTTAAAAATAAGTATTGCACTGCCTTTCATAACATTTAACTTTTGGCTTATGAAGAGTTGGCGCAAAAATTGTTTTTTTATCAATTTTTTTTTATCAATCCATGTATTTGTCAGGGTTCTCTAGAATAACAGAACTTAATGAATGAATCTCTCTAAATATATAAAGGGAATTTATTAGAATGACTTACAGGCTGCAGTCCAGCTAATCCAACAATGGCTGCTTANGAATGGAAGGTTTAAGAATACAGAAGTTGTTCAGTCCACGAAGCTGGATGTCTCAGCTGGTCTTCAGTATATGATGAAATCTTGTTTTTCGAGACAGGGTTTCTCTGTGTGGTTTTGGAGCCTGTCCTGGAACTCACTCTGTAGCCCAGGCTGGCCTAGAACTCACAGAGATCTGCCTGCCTCTGCCTCCCGAGTGCTGGGATTAAAGGTGTGCGCCACCATCGCCTGGCCTTGAAGAAGTAGGTTCTAATGCCACTTAAGGGATGGACTTGCTAGCAAGGCAAGAGCAATCAAGCAAAGCAAAAGCTTCCAGGAGGAGGTGTGGTCCAGATTAGAGGTGGGTTTTGATAAGTTTCTCCACCGGCCGCAGCAATCAGAATCAGGCCAAGTTAGGAAAAGGCCAGGTTTAATTGACAAACGTTCCCGGG
The DNA here is from genome assembly GCA_001675575.1 of Neotoma lepida. Taxonomy (NCBI): domain Eukaryota; kingdom Metazoa; phylum Chordata; class Mammalia; order Rodentia; family Cricetidae; genus Neotoma; species Neotoma lepida. Next base: position 193,555 of record LZPO01097219.1, on the reverse strand, counting down.
TAATTCCCCGGCCCCACAGAGAGGAGNTGGGGCGAGAGACTGGAGGAAAGGACCGTCTAGTCTCCAGGATNGCTGCTTAAATAGGCCGAGGGAGTGGCCTTGGCCTCTCTGGGGAGGAGCCCCGTTTGTCGGGCTCTAAAGGGGCGGGTTCAGCAGCGTGCGGCCCAGTGCCAGCCTGCTGCACACGGTCCAGGAGTCCTAGCTGATCGAGGTGTGGGTGGTGCTGGGGGTGGAGCCTGAGCAGCACAGGAATCGCCTAGCGGCGGGAACTGACCACCCAGAGCAGGACGCCAGGGCTGAGGTGGAGCTCCTACCAAACAGGTTTTCCCAGCTCCAATGATCGAAATTAAAGGTGTGTCTTCCTACCTCAAAGATTCAGATTAGAAATGATCTTCCTACTTCAGATTATGCAAAAATCTTTCACAAGTGTGTCCTCCATTTGGGGATTTTAGTTAATTACAGATATTGTTGTGGGTTATTAGTTTAAGATGTGTTACATTCATTTATGCTTTGGAATATTTGTTTGATGGTGCAAAGATGGTGCATTTTTTTATGTTGCACTTGTTTAACTCTGTGAAGCTGTGTTACTTTGCCTGCCTAAAACACTTGATTGGTCTAGTAGTAAAGAGCTGAATGGCCAAAAGCTAGGCAGGAGAGAGAAATAGGTGGGGCTAGCAGGCAGAGAGGATCAATAGGAGGAGAAATCTAGGGAAGGGGGAAGAGTGAGAAAAAGGAGAAGGAGAAGAGGACACCAGGGGCCAGCCACCCAGCCACACAGCCAGCCACGGAGTAAGAAGGAAAGAAAGATANATAGAATAAAGAAAGGTAAAAAGCCCAGAGGTAAAATGTAGTTAAAGAGAAATGGGATAATTTAAGTTAGAAAAGCTGGCTAGAAACAAGCCAAGCTAAGGCCAGGCATTCATAAGTAAGAATAAATCTCTGTGTATTTATTTGGGAATTGGGTGGCAGGCCCCCAAAGAGTAAAAAAAATCCAACTACAGGATGTAGTCAAGTTGACAACCAAGAATAGCTATCATATTCTGAGGATTGTGAGGCCTCACACATGCTAGGCAAGTGCCCTGCTGTGGATTGTTTGCCCAGCCCTGTTTAAATTGTTTTGAGGTGGGGTCTTGCCTAGTTAACCAGGATGACCCTGAACTTACTTTGTAATGTAGACAGGCCGTCAAAGTTTGCTCCTCCTGCTTCAGCCTCCCAGTAACTAGTACTGCAGGCCTGTACCATACTGGCCTTGAACTTCTGGTTATCCTTCCTCAATTCCAGAATATTTGGTGTAACACAAATTGCTAAATGCTTTTTTTTATAAAAACCCGGAGTCTGATATTGGGGTGAATGCTGAAAGATCAGAGAGACAAAGGAACAAGCCACTTCTTACCTCTAGGACTCCCCAGCCTGAAAAGCTTTCCTCAGCCGAAAGACTTATAGCCGAATGAGCTTCCTCAGCTGAAAAGGCTTTAATTCCTGTCTCCTCAGCCTTATGTACCTTTCTCCCCCCACCATATCACTTCCTTCTTAGTGCTAGGATTAAAGGTGTGTGACTTCCCAAGCAAAGGCACGAGATCTCAAGTGCTGGGATTAAAGGTGTGTGCCACCACTGCCTGGCTCTGTTTTCTCTCCTAGTCTGAGTCAATCTCAGGTAGTTCAGGGTTGCTTTGAACTCACAGAGANCCAGATGCATCTCTGCCTCCCAAGTGCTAGGGTTAAAGGTGTGTNCCACCACTGTCTGGCCTCTATGTTTAATCTAGTGGCTTGTTCTGTTCTCTGGTCTTCAGGTAAATTTTATTAAGGTACACAATATATCACCACATTTGGGGCTGCTGATGTGTGTGCCACCTTTCCTGGTCCCAGGGGCACTTTTATAGATTATGGGTTTTGGCCAGGGTATAGTGGCACACACTTGTAAACCCAGCACTTAGGAGTTGGAGTTAGGAGTTCAAGGGAGTCTTGGCTATATAGCAAGCTCCAGGCTAGCCTGGAGTCTACAGGAAGCTCTAGGCTAGCCTGCACAGCATGTGAGATCCGGCCCAACTTAAAAAAAAAATCTTATATGACATTTTTTTTCTAGCACTGGAGATTGAACCTAGGGCCTACTACATATAAGCAAATCTACCACTGAGCTATATCCATAGTCTTTTTTTAAGTAATTAATTTTTGTGACANTCTCTTTGTGGTCAGGCTAGCCCAGAATTCATGAGCCTGCAGTTCCAGCCTCCTAAGTGCTAGGATTAGACACGCACACCCACTCATCTACCTCCCTTGGTATATTTGATTACTGACAAGTGATCTAACATCACAATTTGTTAAGTAAATCATTTTGTTTAAACATAAAAACAGCAACGGGAATAGTTAGTGAATTATCAAATATTTCCTTCCTCTTTTGCTAGGTTCTCTTGTCTTCCAAAATAAAAAATAATATATTTTCTATTTTGGTCACCTTTCAGAAAAAGCTCAAAATTCTAGAATGAAGTGTTATATATAAATATGAAATTTACNGATTAGGGATTTTGTTTATTTTGCTTTTTGAGACAGCCTTACTGTGTATTATAGGATGGTCTCAGACTCAGGATCTTCTCTCCTCAGCCTCTTAGAACTGCTGTTGCAAGCACACAGCACTATACTAGGTGCTTACATGGTGTTAAGTACTCCAACAGGAATCCATTAATTTTGTTTCTATAATTTATTTGGTAAGCATTCATATAGCACTGGAAATCGTATTGCAGAGCTGAGGATGAAAGGTTTCAGGTTTCAGCACTCAGGAGGCAGAGGCAGCGAGATCTCTGTGAATTTGAGGACAGTCTGGTCTGCACAGTGAGTTCTAGACCAGCCAGGTCTACATGGTAAGACCCTGTCTCAAAATAAAAATAAAAATGAAAAAGAAAGAGATTAAGAGTGTTTACATTTTACCAGTGGTGAGGGACCATCCAAAAGAAAATCGTTGCTCTTGTTTAATAGGGTATTAGAGGGCAATTGCTAAGAGTAAACCACAGTGGGGAGCAAAATAGCCTGTCAGGGGCACTAGGAGTGATTGATNAGTAAACACTTTGGCATGTTTGTGTTTGGGCTGGGGAATATTTTAAGCACCTGGACTTTAGTTAATCCTGTTTCCCAAAGCAGTAATGTTCTCCATATTAGCATAGCTACCCGAGGAGGCCAGAGGGATAGGCTGCCAATGATGGAGGCTGAGTCAGATGTTTCTGTCAGAGCTTCAGGTTAAACAACTGTGTTGGGATTTAAACAACATATATTTCCTCTTTAAATTTCCCCACACAGAAAGAATTAATATGAACATGGGAAATGAACTGAAAAGTCACAAAATATACCATGGTGAGCTGGGTAAGAAAAAGGATCCTTATGAGGTGAATAAGGCTATATTGAATGCTAAAATTGGCTCTCAAAAGGCTCTTGTAAAACTTTGAAACTTGTAACACAGGGCTGTTTAAGATAGCCTCTGGATTTCTTAAAAAGTAGACGATCGGTATCAAATCAACCTCATGGCTCTTCAGTTCTAGTTAAATTGTTCCCTACATCATACTAGGAAATTGCCATTAGCATTCCTGTGTCTTGTGTTCACACATTCCTCTTAGGTTGGAAGTCACTCTCCTCTTCTCTGTATAACTTCACGCATGGTTGCAGGTCCAGTAAAAGTTTCCTTTTCTTCATAGAGTGTCCAAGTAGATTAAAGGCTTGTGGAACACTATTTTCCTTGGACATATGTTTANGGAGTTTGGGTACATCTTAAAAGCATGATTCTCCATGCCTACTCGACTAGTTGGTAAACATCTAAAGGTAGAGCCCAAGCCTGACCTTCCTTCTCTGCCTGTTTTAGAGACATCTGAAACTCTGACACAAGGAGTATCCTTCATCTGGAGTTCTTGGGGCCAAATAGAGACAGGGTCTCCCTGTGTAGCCCTGGCTAGCCTAGGACTCACTATGTAGGCCCGGCTGGCCTCAACCTCACAGAGATCTGCTTGTTTTTGCTTCTAAAGTGCTGACGTAAAAAGGCACTCACCTCTATACCTGGCCCTCAGATACTTGTTGATTCACTTCTTAGTTACCATGATACCTAGGGTTAGCACTTTCTGCTATTATTACATAACCACATAAAGACAAGAATTACTAAATGGTTGGTGATGACTTATAAATTGCCATCAAATTTAACCTTCTCCATAGTTCAGTTAGTTTTCATAGAGAGATGCTGTGTTGATACAATTGTCACAAGAAGACAGAATCCTAGTTCTTAGCATGTGGCTGAATCTAACATAGTAGGATGCATATTTTTAGGGATATTTTGGGCAAGAATCTGGAAAATGTTTTCCAGGTTCCCTGTCCAACATAAATCACCTATTCAGTGAACTGGAAGGGTGATGCACTTGTGATTGTAGAATGAATCCTTTAGTTGATCAGCTCATCACTCCCTGCTACTCTTCTATTTTTTAAGTATTTAAAGGGAATTTAGAAATTCACTGCATTCTACCTGACCTTTCTGTTGGTGGCTACTACTCTCCTTGCCTACACTTCGGTTACTTCTTTATCCAACAGTCACAGATTCAGCTGAGTAATCTCTCTTGGCATGTGTTTAAGTCACTTTATTTGTTCACAGAAATGAAGTCACTGTCAGATGGAAGCATTTAGTTTGTTATTTAACTAATAAATTAGAACAATGAATCCTAGAAAGCATTTTTATAAANAAAATCGAGCCACATAGCTTTCTCTTTTCCTTTATCATAAAAATCTCTCAGAGGAATTACACTATAACAATATGATTTCTTTCTTTAATTCACTTATTTTTGAGACATGGTCTCACTATGTCAGCCAAGCTGTTCTGGAACTCCAGATCCTCCTGAGGGCTGGGGTTACAGGAAACGCATTACCATAACAGCTAAGTCTTGCTTCTTACCAGTGCCAAATTAGGGGCGAGGCTGGGGAGACTAACCAGGGGCTCACCAACAGTCAGAGGATAGAATGGGGTGAGCAAGTGGACAGTCCTAGATAGAGGACAGAGGACAGTGGAGTCAAGCACATTTTAGCGTATTATGAGGAAGCGCACAGTGAAGAGCAGCTGAGCATACAGTAGGACTCTGGGAATGGACGCAAGATGGTGAGCAAAGAAGTAGCAAGACACANGACAAGCGCACCTGGCAAAGGACAAAGACCAACCTTGCTGGAAATGGCAAAACCTAGATGGGATAAATTACAGGTTGCAACAGGTGATAGGTTGCCATCCTCTAAGTTTCAGGCCATTGACTACAATACACTTTCATGAAAGAACAAGAAGAATGATGCCAACTTCCTGGTGATGCATCCCGGTAATCACAGAACATGGGAAATAAAAGCAGAGGAGGACCAGGAGTTAGCCACCTAGTAATTCAAGGCCAGCCCTAGCAATAAAGACCTTATTTCAAGTAAATATGCAGGCAAAAGCAAGCAAACTGATGAATGATGCACAAAGACACAAGGTGGCCTTGACTTCTCTACCGGAACCAGGCTTTTCACATTATAAGGCCACACCTCTCCAATTACTTGAAGTTACAGAGCTACTCCCCTCCTGTAATGTTAAATATGACACTGGGGACTGAGCCCATCTAAAGCCTTGTATATACTAGGTAAGCATTCTGCTGTTAAGCCACACCCCAAACCCCTATTTCTTAAAATTTTTATTTTTGAGGCAGAGCCTTGTTAAGTTTCCTACACTGGCCTTCAATTTCCTTTGTAGCCCAGTCCCAACCACATCCAGCTCAGTTAGCACTTGCCTGGCATGTGCCAAGAGCCTAGGTTCAACCCTCAAGCCTGGAATTAAAAAAACAAAATGTAAAAGGCCACCAAATTTTTGCTAATTGGGAATCCTGTTGAAGTTATTTAGTTACAGGAAGGAAGGAAGGAAGGAAGGAAAGAAGGAAAGGAAAGGAAAGGAAAGGAAAGGAAAGGAAAGGAAAGGAAAGGAAAGGAAAGGAA
>LZPO01097219.1:169153-183060 GCA_001675575.1 Neotoma lepida | reverse complement strand
TTTTGACATGATCTTCCTAAATTCTCCAGGCTGACCTTAAACAGAGGGTCTACTTGCATACTCCTCCTGAAGACCAGGGTTTAACAAATGTGGACTATATTTGGTTTCATTTTCAGTTGTCGTTTTAGGGATTGGTATACTCTCAATGAATGTTCACTGAAAGTAAAGTGTAACACGAATTGCTAAATGACCTTATTAATAAAAAAAAAACAAACCCAGACCCAGATATTGGGGTGAAAGCTGAAAAATCAGAGAAACAGAACATGCCACAGCCAACCTCACCTCACCAACTCCTCAGCCGATCCTGTTTCCACGAATCCTCAGACTGAAAGCCTCTGAGTCCTCACCCCTGAGAGTCTCAGTTGAACTGCTGCCTAGGCCCTGTCTCCTCACACCTTATATCCGTTCTCCACCCAGCCATGTCACTTCCTGGGATTAAAGGCGTGTGTGCTTTCCAAGCAAAGGCATGAGATCTCAAGTGCTGAGATTAAAGGTGTGTGCCACCACTGCCTGGCTCTGTTCCCAGTGTGGTCTTGAACTCACAGAGATCTAGATGGATCTCTGCCTCCCAAGTGATAGGATTAAGGGTGTGTGCCACCACTGTCTGACCTCTATGTCTAATCTAGTGGCTGGATCTGTCCTCTGATCCCCAGATAAGTTTTATTGGGGTACAAAATATATCACCACAGTAAAGTGAGTAAGCAGCTAAGAACAGTGCTGAACTCCTCCAGCTGTGGACCAGCCCCAATTTTTATCTTTCTCCTTGTCTGGTTGTTAATAATCCCCCTTTACAAAACTGTGCCAGTGTGGATGGTAAATTCTAGATTATTTTATGCAAAAGGACGCACATCTAAGAGGATAGTTTTGTTCGACAGACTCTGTGGGAGGACAGAAGTAATGATTATTTTAAATTATAACAGCAACACTATGATGATTCCTTAGTTATAAAATGAAACTAGTGAACTCTGACTCCTCCTCATCCTCCTCTTTCTTCTTCTTTGACAGGGTCTCACATAACCCAAAGTGGCCTCAAACACCCTGTGTAGCCAAAGATGGCTGATCCTTATCTTCCTGCCTCCACTTCCCAAGGGCTAGGATCATAGGGATGCACTNTAATGCCTAGCCTTCTTTCTCTGATTTCTGTAGATGTGCATTCTAGATCGCCTGGACTGTGATAGTGAAACAGCGCCAGGTGAGTCACTTAACACTGAAATTGCCTTTCATTGTTCTGCATCCTGGAAGCTCCAGATGAAGAGGGATGTAGGCTTTGCTTCTGATTCTCTTCTTGGCTGACATACAGGTACCTTCCTGCTGTGTTCTCATGTGGTGTTTTCTCTGAATGTGCATATCCCTGGTGCCACTTCTGCTTGCAAGGATCTCAGCAGCACTGTGTTAGACCTCCATACTTATGACCTTATTTAACCTGGATTAACTCCACCAACTCCTTAGAAGCCCTGGCTCTAGCCAGCTTCATGGTGTCTACCTGTAATCTCATCTTAGGAGAGGCAGGGGCAGGAGGATCAGGAGTTTGAGCCCAGGTTCAGCTCATTACAGAGTTTGAGACCAATTTGGGCTAAAAATGAGACCTTGTCTCCAAATAGAAGCCCCATTGGTGTTTAGGGGTTCCACATGGGCCTAGGGAGGACATTCTTTAGTCCACAATATATCTATATGTGAATACACACGTTAATTTCTGTGTCTGTATACTTTGACATACACATATAATCATTTGAAAATAATATGATTATTAGCTTTCTGTTTTTGGACAGAATAATATAAATGGGTAGTCAGATACATTTTAATCAATCTTTTATGATTATTTTGCTTTAACCTTTAAAAAGACTTTATTACTCTATAACAAACAAAATTTACTCACTCAAAATAATATCTAAAACTTCTAGACATTGCCTCAAGAGGTTCTTCTGGGGACCATGCTATAGAGGTCTCCTCAAGCCCCCTTTTCCTATGAGTGAGAGATCTCACTCATAGGAACAAGAACATTTGGGAGTCACTGGGACTNTGGCAATGTAGGTCCAAATATCTTTAAGCCTGACTGCAAGGCCTCTTTAGGCCTCCTGTATGTGTCTGTTCTCCTCAGTGTCACCTGTGTCACCCAGACCCAAGTGGGTACCTGAGAAGAAGAAGAAGACTAAGTGTCTCTTAACTACCATATTGTGACTCAGAACTGGGGGACTCTAGGCCTTGATGAGACAATCTAATGGGCAATANAGAATAGATACAAATAGAACATGCTGTAATGACCGGATTATTGATTTGGCTCTTTCCCTTTTGAATATTTAGACTAATGGTGAACGTTATCATCTGTACTTTTGCTCCAGGTTCTGCAAATGTTTATGTTTAGCATTTATAATTCACCAGTCAGAATGCCTAGTGTCATTTGGTCCACACAGCAGCCCACTGATTGGTTCTATTTCTGCCCAATTTTATAGAAATGAATCAGGAGACTAAGTCACTTCTCCTCAGAAGCATAGTTGGCCTGGAGCAGAATTGCCACCACAGATATACTGAGCCCTTAGCCATGACCCCCTCCCCCAGGACTACTGAAGCAGTGAGTGTGATTCTCACTCATTTGGAAGGAAATAAAGACCTTGATGCATTAACTACAAATGGAGAGGCTATCTGAAGATAACACTCCTCTGAGAATCTACAATAGACTGTTCAGACTCTAAAATTTTCTTTTCTAGACATGAGACTTGCACTGTTGTATAATTATGTTGCTGTAAGTAGTGCAACTCCACAGTGGAAGAATGGGCAGCTCAATCAGATAGGANTTTCCACAGGTAGAGTAACATCAGTGGAGGAAATCTACCTGGTACCTGAAGCAGACTCATTTCCTCTGTTTTTCTCATGTGGAGAATGACAGTCATGCCCAGATAGATTTTGCTTATCAAAATGTGTCTACATGTTACTGTAAGCAGACGAAATCCATCTTGTATGATTTGCTTTTAAAAGTGTTGTTTCACTCTTCTCTACTTGTAAGAAGTGTATACTTACATTCCTGGCACTCAGGAGGCTGAGGCAGAAGGATAGTGAATTTGAGGACAGCCTGGGCTATAGAGTGAAATTCTGACTTTAAAAATGCAGTGGAGAGCTCCTAAAAACAGTTAAGTGTGTGTGTGTGTGCGCACGTGCAAATCCATATGTGTGCATATGTTGCTGCTACTGCCGGGTTGTGGAAATCGTATGCCTGAATGTCTGTTGTTGTCTCGGATGGAGACAGCACTGAACTGCCTGCTTCATTCTTCTTTATCTCCCATGAACTCTTTCCCCCTTTAAGGTCAAAAGGATACAGATACTATTCTGCAAATTCCTCTTTTCCTCATTTCATTTCTGTACAGTTTATGACATGCCTGGATTTTTCCATTAATATTTTACTTGTTTGGGGACAAGATGTTTTAAGTCTTGTGCTTCTCTTTGCCTAATACAAGTTTCTAAATGATGTCACATGTTGGAAATGAGAGCTGAGATTTAAAACGTGGCAGTTAAAACTTGGATGCAGCTTGTTCCTTGGAATCGCTTAGCATGACTTCTTGATGGGTGGAGAACCTTTTCTTTTTTTGGTAGTTCCTAGGGACTTAAAATTGGAGGTCAGAGAAACATAGATGATGTGACACGTTTGAAAACTGTATTTTTATCTTATTTTTATTTCATTTTATTTCTGTATGTCTGCATGTATGCCATGAGAAGCTATAGATCTATATTAAGAAGATTTTTTTCCACATATATGACATACATACTTTAAAAAAATGTTGGCAGCTTCATGGCTATTGTCACCTGAAGCATTGAATTTGTAGTCCTCTTGCTTTAGTCTTCCAAGCAGCTGGGACTACAGGCATGTGTCACCACACCCAACTAGAGAAGGAGCTAGTTTGATTTAAGTATAGCTACAAAACAACATAAAGTAATTTGAAGTTATTATTAGTGGTGGTATTGGTAGGGCTAGAAATTGAACCAAGGGCCTGCATAGACATGATCTCATTATGTAGCTCAGGCTAGCCTTGAACATGACATAGGCTCCTGAGGGATAGGATTATAGATATATATCACCACATCCAATGTGAAATGTTTTATTCAACCTGTGTAACAAAAGTACCATGTACTCAGGCGATACCACCTGCCTAGTGTGGTACCATGTACCTAGTGTGCGACCATATGCCTATCATGATACCACTTGCCTGCATGGTGCAATACTTGGTATTGAAGCAGGAACAGGTGCCCAAGCACCCAAGCCTCACAGTATCACTACCTACTTGTCACTTACATTTTATCTCAGCTGTAGGCCAGCTATAGCGCTGCTTCTTGTGTCTTTCTGGTCTTGCAGTCCAGGCTTACAGAGCAGCCTCNCAAGGGGCATACTGGCCTAATAACAGGAGATAGGGTAAATGTCACATTTCAGTTAACAAAACACATCCATAGTCAGGCCCAAAGACTTGGAGGGACAGTTCTTTGCATGGGCAGGTAGCAGTGTGGTGTATTATCATGGAGGGTCTTCTCATTTCATAGAAGAGGAAACCAGAGCATGTGGAAGTTAGAGGTGCTACCCAGGTCACGTGACTGGTAAGTGGAGGTGGCCATCTGACCCACAGCAACAGTGCATTTCCCCGTCTGTCTTTTTTGACATCTGCTTCAGGAACAATCTTCTCATGACTTGCCCGTATAACCCTTTCCTTGTGACCCTTCCTTCGGTGGCGTTGTCATATAGCTTTAACAAGCGGCCTTTGAAACTCAAATGATCTTTGTGTCAAAGAAGTTGGTATTCAACAAAGTCCCAGATCATGTGTCCTAGGGGACAAACTTAAATTAAAAAGTAAATTTACTTCTCAGCTCTGAAACCAAAGCAGCTTAGTAGTACTTCATTAAAAGTTTGTATGGATCCTTGTGCTTCTCTATGCCAACTAAAGGCGTTGTCTGCAGAGATCCAAATGTTATTTCTAATGGCAGCCGAGTGAATGTTCACTCACAGGGACTTCTGTGAGTGGCTCCAGATCCAGATGGGGATCAGTGAGCAACGCGCTGACAGGAACCTGAATTGCTTCCAGTTAGCCTTCCAGTGAGCTCTCTGTGCCACAAGTCAGGGCTACCAACTCTCCCAGAACATTTCTCCTTACTCTGTCACTACTGGGTCTGCCCATGCTCCATGTTCTAACCCCAGTAATGCATCAGGGCTCCGTCATCAAGCGTTTTTTGTTTCAGAGGGCACTTTTCCTAATCTCATCAATCAAATACCAACTGTTGACTTAGACTCAAGTAAAGCTTTCCCTTAAACTTCAGCAGCCTCTGAACCTTTTGGCCTAATAATTTTCCTCTAGCAGATAGGCAGTCAATGTTGTTTTTAATTGAAATAAATGAAACTACTATATTCATTAAGGTATTCAAGACAGTGTTTGCACTCATTCATTCATTCATTAATTCATTCAGCAAGTCGTCACTGAACATTTCCTGATTGCAAGGCACAGTTGACGTGAAGAGATGTCATCAGGGTAGAGCAGTGGATTCAGAATTAATGCCCACAGGAGGCTGATTACCCCTGTGTAAATCTCACAAAGAAGAGGCTCTGAACTTTGGGTGACTCCATTGTTGGATCTATACTGGTTCTCATGTCCTTACATATTGCATGTGGGCTAAGGATGTAGTGCAGTGACAGTGTTCTTATTCAGCAGATTGATTGCTACACACACACACACACACACACAACACATACACACACATACACACACATACACACACACATGCACACACACATGCACACACACATACACACACATACAACACATACACATGCACACACACATATACACACACATACATACACACACACACACACACACACACCTCATAAAACAGTTTACTAATACCTTCTTAAGCCTTGTTTGTTTGAGGCAGAATCTCATTCTGAATCCTAGACTGGCCTATAGGATTCATTGTGAAGTCCAGACGGACCTCAAACTCATGACAATCCTGTTTCCACCTCCCAGATGCTGAGATGACAGGCATGAGGCGTCAGGCCCACTTCCTACTCTCTCTTCCTTTCTTCCTTTTCAATTTCTCTCTCTCTTCAACCTGAGGGATCTAACTGAGGTTGGCAGGCTTGTTAGCAAACAGGCTGGACAATCTCACCAGTTACCACCTTTATTTCTAAATTGCCANCATAGGGTTTTATTTCCTCTTAGCAGAAGATGACCCTAGTAAAANTAAAATAGCGTTTCCGACTAAGTCTATGATGGTACATGGGAAGGATGCAGATTTTGCAAATCCAGAGCTTATAAAATTTTTTTGTGGCCTCTTTCAAGAAAAATAGCATTAAAAGAAAAATGTGAAAAACCAAGCATCGTGTGTTTAATGTGGGGAAAGAAATGAGATGATTTGCTTGAGTACTAAGGTCTGATTCCTTTCCCCTAAGTTCTCTGGAGGCAATGAGTCAAAAATGCTTGCATAGAAATACTTTCTCCATCCACCCTGACCACTCCAGCACTTATGGGGAACCCTGAAAATTATGCTTTATTCTCTTCTGGTAAGTCTGCTTCTGCTCCTGGGACTTTAAAAACAATGGCTAACTGACATCGACTTCAGTGTTGTGAATTTTTAGTTAACTTTCTGGATGTCTTGGTACCTTATGATTTGGGGATACTTTGTGTTAGGAATGGTTTTTGAAGTGTAAGACTTTCCTTCAGAGTAAAAAGAGTTTGGCCATCGTTGGGTTGACTGTCATCATTGGAAAAACCATTTGGCATGACTGTAATCTTCTTTTGGAAATATTTAAACAGTATATCGTATAAATAATGAAAATGTGACCTTAAATAAATAATGTTGTCACTAAGGGATTTACTGAAGTTTATGTGGCTCAAACACTGTATTTAGAATAACATTACCCAGAATCTATCAGTTCACTACTAAAATGTTTTAGAAATGATTAAATTGTATAGAATGATTTAAGTCATTTCTCCGACTCCAAACTTTGTTGAAAATTAGCCTTGCAAACCTAGTGGGGATTCTATTTGATGCATTATCCAAAAAGTGACAGTAGAGGGCCTCCTTGTAATGCTGTAGATTTTTTTTTTTTAATTCCTCATGAAAGGATGCTTTCTCTCCATTGCTTGGCATCTGTTCACCCATTTTGAGATTTGCATATGTTTGTTTGAAAAAAGAAAACATTTTTAGACACCAGTTTTACTATATTGAGAATGTACGGTATAATTGCAGCCTTAAAATATTTTTTCTCAGTTTAAGTGAAAGAATTNAAATTCTAACTGTTTTTTCTATTTCCTTCCACAGCAGAAAGAAACTGTGTGTCCTGTTCTGCTTTCCCTGGCAGACTGTCATGTTTTTTATTGAGACCATACAATTATCTAGCAGATCATTACAGTACATTCCTGTCAATCATGTTATTTTATTCAAAGATCAGAATGATTACATAGAGGTAGTTGGAAACATGAATATCATACCTATTTCATCCTTCAGTCACTCTTCAGGCAAATGTGTCTAAATTATAAAATAGTAATCGACCACATAAAAAGAAAAAGCTTCAGGGTCCATATCTCAAAACTGAATGGATTTGAGTATAGCTGATTGGCTAATTGAAGCTTCCCGAATTATCTATGGACCCATCTTGTGAAATTTAAGAAAAGCCACATCTCCAAGGAAGCGCTCAAGTGGCTAACTGAGCCTAAACTCAAAGTGTGGCCAGTTTTGACTGGGTAATCCACATGTTACTTTAGTTTCTTGAGAAACCACAAACTTAACTATGCCAGGCTTCAAGCCAGGCATGGTAAAGAGCCCCTGGGAATTCCTGTTTTGTCATCTCATTCGGACCAATGAACTATACCCCACAATCATCCATCTAAAAAAGAGGGTACCTACTTGGTGGCACTTCATTTACATATCAGAACCTGGTGGGAGCTTTGCTGGGAATTCCCTCCNTATAAGGTCTTTGCTTGTTCTTAGAGTGCTTCTGTAGGAAACTGTCTGCCNAATCTGCAGNTTGTATTTGTTTGAAATGGAGACAGTATCTCACTCTGTAACCCAGGCTAGCCCAGAATTCACCGTGTAGCCTTGACTAGCCTGGAATTCACCATGTAGCCCAGGCTGGCCTTGCACATGTGGCAATCTCCTTTCTTCAAGCTCTTCAGCTCTGGGATTCCAGGTATGAACTATTCCTCACAGACAAACTGTTTTTCTGAAATTAAGTCTCCATTTTCCATCTTAAATCTTCATTGCACTCTTACGACAAGTTTGATTGTGATCAAGGCCCATAATGACATAGAAAATAAAAGGATTGGCAGAGCCACAGTTTGTATATGTACTTGCTCCCCACCTGGGGCGGGGAGGGGGGATCCTTTTAATACCTGTCTGGGTGACAGTGTCTCTGGTGGGACACTGATATTTGGATTGATCTGGATTCTGCAGAGCATTGTGTTTTTGAGTGTCAACCTATTTGTTTTATGCCTATGCTCACAGGGACTTTTATACTGCATCCAGCCATTGAACCTAGCCTAACTCTTGAGGGTTGGTACTCACCTGCCACCATGTGGTCCCGGGGGTTGAACTCAGATCATCAGACTTGGTACCAGCTGCCTTTACCAGTTGAGCCATCTTGCTGGCCCTCTTAGATTATTTTATCAGGGTTAAAAGACAATACTACAGTTTTGAATTTTCCATGATTTTTGTAAATTCTTCATAAATTATATATTAGTTTTATAACCACTGCGACAGTATGTCTTACAAGAAGAAAGGTTTGGTTTTGTGTCACTGTTTGAGTGAGTTCAGGCCATCACAGTAGGGCAGAGTACTTTACCCCATGGCAGCAGGAAACAGAAGGAGGGGACAGGAAGGAACCAGGGCAGGACATAGCCCAGTGAGACATCTCCCAAGATCTCCATCCTTCATCAAGGCCTCAGCTCTTACCAGCCTCCAGCAATGCTGTCCTATTATGCTTCAATAAGGGATGGATCTGTTCATTAGGCCAGTTGTCTCTGGAAATGCCCTTGTACAAACATGGAGGGGCTCTTCACGAATCCCCTTAATCCAAGTTCACAGTGGATATTAACTACCACAGACTGTGAATATTTAAATACACTAGAATTGGGAGATGATTTTGTCTCCAAACTGTGACTCTTCAAAAATTTTCCTTGTCTGTAGATTAGACCTTGCTGCTGGTTTTCCTGCTTCTTTAATATTAGAGGAATAGGGAAGAGTTCTTGGGTTTTATCAATAGCTAGTATTTATTAAGCATTTGTATCGAGCCAAACTCTGATTTTATACATTTCTGTTGTTTAATTCCCATAATGACCTTTTTGTGGTATTATTCCCACTTCCTGGTGGAGAGATTGATTTTAACCAGGATAAAACAAGCACAAAAAAAACTTTCACAAAATTAAAACAGCTGGAAACTGATAGAACCAACCCAAGGCAACAGGAACTCTGCACTCGTGTTCTTAAGTACTATGCTAAGTTTGTAGTTGTGGTCCACTGTGGGGCTCCAGTGACAATGGCCCCCATAGGCTCAGAGGTTTGAATGCTTAGTCACCAGGGAGTGGCACTATTCGAAAGGATTAGAAGGTGTGGGAGATGCCAACTTATTGGAGTAGGTTTGGCCTCATTGGAGGAAGTATGTCACAAGAGGTGGCTTTTGAGGTTTTAAAAGCCCATTCCAGCCTTAGGCTACATCCTAGCTTACAGATCAGGGTGTAGCTCTCAGCTACTGCTCCAGCACCATGTCAGCCTGCCTGCTACCATTCTCCCTGCCATGATGATAAGGGACTAACCTCTGAAACTGTAAGCCAGCCCCCAATTAAATGCTCTCTTTCATAAAAGTTGCCTTGGTCATGGTGTCTCTTCATAGCAACCGGGCAATGATTAAGGCAGTACCATAGAATACAGAATATTTTTCTGTGACACACACACACACACACACACACACACACAGCCTTCCGTGTTTCTGACAGATCCAGCAATGGCATGGCAAACATTCATCATCGTTATTCCTTAAGTGACAGAACAGATGGTATTTACATTGCAGGGGTCATTGAGTCATGTCCAACTGTTGATACTGCAACAAATATCGTTCTTGGCAGACTTCACACCTGAGAACCATATAATCAAGTTACAAAATTTAAAAAAAAAGTCACAGTAAATAAGTCCCCCCCCCAAAAAAAACCCTCAAAAACCTAAGGCTTATAATGCATTAAATAAGTTTATGGTTTGGGGTTGGGCCACCTTCATAGCTATCCTGGGGTGCACGTGACTTGCCATCCATAGAGTAGACACACCTACAAGTGTACAGGAGGATTTGTATAGGTTCTATGTAAGTACTATGGCAGTTCGTACAAAGGACTTGAGGATTTGAGGATTTGGGCATATGCAAGCAGGTATCTTGCAAGTGCCTATGGATGTCAAAGATTCATTCACTTTTTAGGTGAGACTTTAAAAAAATCTTTCTACAAAGGAGGATTTTAAACAGATACAAAGGGGATAATAATAGTCATTCATGTATCCATCACACAGTTTTGAACTTCTGTCAAACAACTTTGAACTTTGTCTACAAGGGCCAAAAATAGTACCTTTTGTGCTAATTACTAAAAGGGAAATGGTTATTAACTAATTTTTATAAAGTAAATAGCTGTTAACTTTGTAATAAAAATAATTGAGTCTAGGTCTTCAGGATCTTGCTATGTGGCNCAAGCTGGCCCCAAATTCCTGTCTCAGCCTCCTGAGTGTTAGGATTACAGACATNTACAGCTTAAAAACACATGAAATAATGAATGTACCAACTCTACTTTGTAAATATTTCTCTTTAAAAGATGTAAGCTGGACTACACCTTTAAACACTTTAAACCTGGGGAGGCAGAGTCAGGCAATCTCTAAGTTGGAGGCCAGCCAAGTCTGCAGAGTGAGCTCCAGGACACCCAGGGCTACACAGAGAAACTCTGTCTTGAAAAACAAAACAAAAAAAGATACAAGCATTGTGTGTTTCTTAAAGCAGAAAATTCAGTGCAGGTATCCAAGAGCCTTGGGTTTGAATACTTGAGGCCAGCCAAGCACCTGGGGAGCACACGACAGAGCAGAGCTGTGGGGGGGCGGGTGTTGGCTTTACTGTTTTTTAAAATGCTGACCTCTGGACCACTCAGCCTGGATCCAGTGATTCATGAGTTAGTCCTTCTGTTTAAAAAACTTAATTTTTTTAAAGAAAAGGATTTAGTCCATATCACACTTGAGCAGAAAACAGAGTTCCCATATACTCTCCAGCACCCCATCCCCCATCTTCACCCCCACTCTGAAATATACACAGCCTCCCCAGCTAGCAGCATCCCTGGCCAGGGTGGTACTTTTGCTACACTTGATGAGTTCATATAGAGACTTTGTTATCACTCAATGTGCTTGCGCACATTAGGGCCTGGGCTCGGTTTTTTTTGTTTTGTTTTGTTTTCAAATGTGCTAGGTACCAAACCAAAAGCCATAGGCTGTTGGGCAAACTCGGACTGTGCTATTCTTGGGGTTTGGGAAATATTGTTCCATATAAGGCAGTCTTACTGCCCTAATCATCTGGGATTGTCTTCTATTTGTAGCTGAGTCTCTGGTATAAGTGTCCTTGTTTTTTTTTTGGCCTGTATTTCTAACCATCAAAAGACTCACCAGAGTAACTGAGAGCCCTCGATTTGAATTTAGTCAGCAATGACTGTGCTTGTTAGAGAGCGCACCACAGATGTGCAGTGGTTTGTGGAATTGTCATATGATCCTTTTTGTCCTTTAGGGTCACCTACAGAAGCAGTCTGTATTACATAGCAATTTCAACAGCTTTATTTTGTATAGGTGCCTCCACTAGGATATGATGTTTTCACCACACATTTCTGTAATAGGTCTTACGTTCTTTATGTTCACTATACTTACAATACTCCTGGCATGTGCAGAGCCATTAGGTCTTTATGCCTGCCTCATTCTTCTGTTCTGTATTTCAGCTGTGAGTGTCACAGGCAAACTTCTGATTCACTTCTGGGAACCTCGTCCTGGCTTTGTCCACTTGGTGTCCTCAGGGGGATGTAAGTTGTGCACATCCTGATTATGTTTACTTTGACTGAAAAATTGCTTGCATTAAGTTAATTTAGGATGTTCAGATGGCTAATGACTGACTGGCTTCTCTTCTATGCATCTGGAGTCCAGTTTGCCTAGATCCTAGAAACTGCAGCTTGTCTATTCCCATAACTCATTTCCTAGGTTATAGTAACTTGCCTTATTAAAATACCCATCTTCTGTTGCTTTTCAAGAAAACTAGAGACTGCATCAGTGAGATCTGACTCCTATGTCTACCAGTGGCTGATGAGGGCCTGTTCATGTTCTGTTCCTATGCTACATCCTAGGTTGTCACGTGTGCCCTAAAGACACAGGGCTCCCAAACGTTCTGTGCAGCCAGAGTTCTGGCTGTCAAACATGATGGTGTTGCTCCATTTTTATACAATCCACAGATCTTTGTAACATTTTCTGGAACTTTTAGATGTTTTCAAGTGGAATACTTTCCATTTTGAAGGGCTTTGCGAAAAATGTGTGGAACAGCTATCAAGAGTGCAGACACTTGGCCTGGAAGCTGAAACATACTCCTGTCCCTTAAGCCTAGGAGCCCTAGGAGCAGTTCCATCACTGTCTATTGTCATAAGGACCTGTGCTTCAAATGTGTCCTCCACATATTGTAAATCAGAGACATAATTCCCAGATTTGTATGCTAATAGTATTTGGAGGTGATTAAGGTGAAGTGAGGTCTCAGGCGCTTTAAGAGCAAGGGAAGACTCAGGCCAGGGAAGCAAGAAGTCCAACTTCAGTTCTTCACTTCTCCCTCTGCTCCTTCCTCCAACTCCAATGCCCCAGTCTCATATACAGCTAGATAGCAAANGTGCTGTGACCTCTCCTCACTCTCTTCCCCCAATTCCCAGGAACCAATCAGATCCTGGTGGAACAGCCTGCTGTCCTTCCTGTGGAGCCCTCACCCCCTAGTCCTAGCCCATCCCCATTCCTAAGTGTCAGCTCAGCTCCCAATACCTAGAAACAAATTTTACCTTTTAGCTCAAGCACAAGACAGAGAGCTTAAAATAGCCCTTATGAGTATGATAGCGGTCCTTAAAGAAGAAATGAATAAATCCCTTAAAGAAATCTATGAAAACAAAAACAACAGTGAAAGGAGATGAATAAAACAGTTCAAGACCTGAAAGAGGAAATAGAATCAATAAAGAAAACCCAAACTGAGGAAAATCTGGAAATGGAAAATTTAGGAACTCGAATAGGAACCTAAGAGGTAAGCCTATCCAACAGGGATGGAAGAAGAGAATCTCAAGCATTGAAGACACAATATAAGAAATGGATACTTTGGGCAAAGAAAATGATGACTCTAAAAAATTCCTGTCACAAAACATCCAGGAAATCTGGAATACTATGAAAAGACCAAATCTATGAATAGTAGGAATAGAGGAAAGAGAAGAAACCCAAGTCAAAGGCACAGAAAATATTTTCAACAAAATCATAGAAGAAAATTACTATAACCTAAGGAAGGAGATGCCCAGTAAGGTATAAGAAGCACACAGAACACTAAGTAGCCTGGACCAAAAGGAAAGTCCCCTCAGCACATAATAATCAAAACACTACATGTATAGAACAAAGAAAGAATATTAAAAACTGAAAGTTTGACTAAGTAACATATAAAGGCAGACATATTAGAATTATACCTGACTTCTCAATGGAGACTCTAAAAACCAGAAGGGCTTGGCTGGGTAGATGTGCTTGCAGACTCTAAGAGACCACACATGCCAGCCCAGACTATTATACTGAGCAAAGAGATGGAGAAAAAAATAAGACATTCCAAAATAAAAACCAAATTTGAGTAATATATATCCAAGTCAGTCCCACAG
>LZPO01097219.1:142705-159853 GCA_001675575.1 Neotoma lepida | reverse complement strand
TGTCCACTGCTTATGACTGCACATCACAAACACAATGCTCAGGTTCTGTGTCCACAGCAGCAGATACTTTTCAAGTCACTGTGACAAAATATCCAACAAAACAACTTAAAAGAGGAAAGATTTTGTCCCATCATAGTTCCAGTCCATTAAGGTGGGATGCTGTGATACAGCAGGCCGAGTCACGGCAAACAGGAAATGAAGTGGCATAGTCCCTGGAAGGGGCTGGGGCTAGCTAGATGTAGCCTCCTGGCCAATCCACTTCTTCCACTCATGTCCCACTTTCCCACAGTCTGTTCACATCCTCATGAGCTCTCTGGAAACACCATCAAAGACACTCCAGAGGCATGGTTCATCAGTCTCGTGGGTATTTTCAGGGCAGTCAAGATTAACCACCACACACAGACACTCAACTGGATTTAATATGTAGCTTTTAGTAACCATAACAATGCTATTCATTACTGGAAATGAAAGGAGACTGCTCTTCTAAAGAGAACCAGCTGAGGAGACTGTGAATTCTGTTCTAGACCTACTGAGTGTAAAGCTCGTTCAAGCCATGTAACTGAAGATGCTGAGTAGGCATTTGTGTATCAACACCTGAAGCTTCACAAAGAACTCTGTATTGAGGTAAACAGCTGGAAGCTGGTGTTTATAGGGTAATTGTGGTAAGGTTGTGATTATGGAAAGAGATTCCCTTCTAATATGTGAATTCAAGTAGCTTGGGCCAAAAAATTGGCCATTACAACTTACTTAAAAACTGATTTATGCTGGGGATGTCTTTCTGTATACTGTGAATATATGTTGTTCCCATTGGTTAATGAATAAGCTGCTTTGGCCTATGGCAAGGCAGCTTAGAGGCAGGTGGAAAATCCAAGGAGAGAGACAGGAAAAAGAAAGGTAGAGTGGGAGAGATGCCAGATTGCCATCCTAGGAGCAATATATAATGGGACACAGGTAAAGCCACAGAATATGTAGTGATGCATAGATTAATAGTTATGGGTTGAGCTAAACTATAAGAGCTAGCTAGCAAGAGGCCTGCCATAGGCCATACAGTTTGTAAATAATATTAAGCCTCTGAGTGATTATTTTATAAGTGGCTGCAGGACCGGAGGACAGCAGGACCGTGGTACCACGAAGCCAGGCAGGACTGGAGAAACCTTCCAGCTACAGATTTAGTTTCCAGTATTTACAAATCATGGATTCTACATAATCTAGATGTAAGCCACTCTTAAAGTGTGGCTGACTAGGTCATAGGCACTATAGGAGAACCTAGTACTATTATTCTGCTAAATAAAAATAAACTGCCCTCTAAACTCATGAGAGAAGCTTCTTTTTTGCAGTAAATGGTGATTAAGACAACTTTTTTTTGAGAAAGAATAGAACTCAGGCTGGCCTCAAACATTTTAGATAGCCCAGGATGGCCTTTAGCTTCTGAGCCTCCTGCTACCTCCCAAGTGTGGGGACTTCAGGGTACGCCATTATGCCTGGGTAACATTAGAAAGAAAGAAAGGAAGAAAGAAAATGGAATTGGAGTAGCAGAGGTCAAACCTGGGGCATCATGCATGCTGGTAAGCATAAATGCACTTTGCAGCTCAGCTGATCCCTGCTCCTTTTCTTCCTTGTGTCAGATTGGATGCATTGTTTCCTTTTCTGCAAGACTCTGAAGTCGGTTGGATCTCTGGGCTCTACACATGCTAAGCAAGTGTTCTGCCATTGAGCAGTACCCCAGGCCCCTTTCCTTTAATTTAAAAATCATAAAATCAATTTCTTTCCATTCTGAAAGCATCAGTCCCTCATGCAAAGGTCTTTTACTTTCTTATTTGTGGAAGTCTCTTGCTGTCAATATTCTGAAATTCTTCCACACAATAATCAGTGTGTGTATCCAGCCATAGAGCAGAATCTCTTCAGGAAGTCCCTTGCCTTGCCCCTTCACATGACCTTTGACTTAGTTCGATTTATCCAAGTAGCACCAGGCTTCTCTTCTTGTGGATTATTGAAAAGACACCAAACATCAGTCCCCATTCTAACACACACACACACACACACACACACACACACACACACACACACACACACCCTTAGGGGAAGCTACTGTACTGACTTCCGGAAGGGTGCTTATAAAGTCAAATAAGGAAGTTGGAGAGTAGGGAAAGGAATTCAGGAGATGTTTCAAGTCAAATTGCATCATTCAATGGATGAGCTCTGATTATTTTCAAAGGAGGTGACAGAATATATGAAAGGGCCTCAAAGTAGGCACAAGACACCCCAAGACCAAGTTCTCAGCACAAAGGAGATTTATTTGCCCCAGAAGGACAAAGGACAGGGAATAAGAGACAAAGGCAGGAGATAGAGGGAGAGAGAAAAGCAAGAGAAAAGGGAAAAGGGTATTTGTCCCAAAGGGACGAGGACTACCTCTGGATAGAGAGGAGACAGATGTGGCCCATAGGCAAATGGCAGCTTATAAAGGAAAGAAGAGAGAGCCTGTGTTAGGACAAAGTGTTTCATTTTGATTAGGCATTTTAATTATGGTAGCCAAAAGGGGGCTTTTGGTTGGTAGTCAGCTCAACCTCAAGAGGAAGAAGTGGCCAAATAAGGAAATGGACCTTGGTGGCTAGCTCTAGCAATGTAATCTAATGGGGGAAAAGGCAAAATCTGTTGGTGACATGTTTGCCATACTTGGACCTGTGTTTGCCATGCTCAGGCCTGCTAGAACCCCTCAATGTCCTCACTTCTTTCCTTTCCATGTGACAAAGGGCTATTTGTGGAAACACGGGGACGTATTTGTGTGTTTCCTCTGTCTCCAGTTGTGTGATTCAGCCTGTTCATTTGCTAAGGGCCTAAGTAACAACAGCCAAGGGGCTGGGCTCTTGTTTGCCAACAGAGTCCCAGTAGCTCAGTTGGAAACAGAGGAGCCCAGATGCTCCCAACAATGTAAAATGGAGATGCTGTGGCTTTTAACAGCATACTTAGAAACTTCCGTATCTCTTCAAGATGGCAGTTGTAATATAGAACACTTCCATAGTTCTAGTATCCACACCATCTCCAATACCTCAAATTTCTTCTCCTTTATCCCTATCTATAAAACCAGTTTCTTTCAGCAAATTACCATTGTGTTAATTTCCTGACAGACACACTAGTTCTCTCACTTTCTTTGGAGGTGGCTTCCTCCTCCTCCCCTTTTCCTCCCTTCTCTTCCTCTTCCATACTCTTCCTTCCTCCTCCCGTCCTCCCCTCCTTTCTCTCCCTTCCTCCCTCCCCCTTCCTTCCCTTCCCTCCAGCCAGCAGTAGATGACTTTTCCTATAGTTTTAAGTGGAATATCACTGAAATAGAGCTTTCATTTTAATCATCCGTTACATGCCATCTGTTCTCCATTCCTTTCTTTTGCTCAGTGCATACTGAAGGTCTGTTTGGTGAACACCGTGCCAGGCACTAAGGATATAATGGGAAATGTAACAACAGGAAGCTACAGTTTGTAAGGGACAAAAGACAAGTTTTTAATTAGCAAATTATAGCTGCAATGTAATTAAAAGACAAAATTATAACAAATTTAGTTCACTACATCTTGATGGGCTTTTATTTACCTTTCTGGGGTTCCCAGCTATGTGTTCCAAATATGGTTCATAGTGTCTCTTCTCAACTGTGTAAGCAGGTTATTATTATAACCAGAGAAAAGGAAGCAAGTTGCAGAGGTAGTCTGATTGGATGCAGCTCCTGTCTGTCATATTGGAGGTGTAAGTGCTTGTGGTTGGCTGAGACTCAGCTACTTGTTATGATAGTAGGTTCTAGTCTGGTTATAGATCAAGTTAGATTGTAGTCCACTGTGTAAAAAGAAATCTTTAGGTTTAATTTCAAACATGTACAGGGGCAACTTTGGGCTAAAGTTAATTTAATTAACAAATGCGCTACAAAGGAAAAGTATAAGATGGTTATTGTGGGAAGAACTAATTGTGCATGGTAGAGGACATTTAAGGTAGACTTAAGTAGGGATTAGTGGGGCAAAGGGTCAGGGCAGAGTTCATGAGCTATTATAAGCAGAAATAATGGCTATGAAAGACCTAGCAAACTAGGGTTGAGTCAGGGAAGTAAAAAAAGAGTAATTGATGCCTGAACTCAGGCCAAAAGTGAGTCTAAACTGTCATCATCCAGAGGCTTCTGTGTGACTTTAAGGTTTAGCATATTACAGCAGGGTGAGTTTAGCTATTGTAGGGTGCCTGTGAGATGAATATAAACAGTATACACAGAAGTGTATGAGAAATAAACATTTATCCTAATCTTGCTAGTACTTTTGTTTCTAAGATCAAAGAACCATTTTTTTCCCTTTGTCCTGTGAAGGCATTTTCAACTCAATCTGGAGGATAAAAGTTGGAGCCAGCTGTTGAGGGGGAAGTAAGTGTAATGGGAGATAACTTTGGAGACGGATTGCCTCATTCTTCCTCTGGATAATAACCACAGACCCTAAAGACTTGAAGATTAGGGGATGAGGACTTGGAACTTGGCAGGAAGACATTTAAGTTCATTTACGGAGTTCAAAATTAATAGGCCATGTCTGAAGAGTATGTTAGCCCCACTGAGGCCAAGAACTGGGAAAGAATGAAGGTTCCCTTTCCTTCCTTTTCAGAGATACAGCCAGAGAGTCACTCAGAGCTGGACCAGCAAGAAAACAGTATGTGATGGTGTTTGTCTCAACTTGACAAGGCTCCAGCTCTGCCTACCGGGATTACTTCGCCCTTGGGCATGTTGGTGAGGGGTGGTGTTACATTAATTGAGGTTGGAAGACCCATCCTGAAAGTGGCTGCACCTGGGTTTGGATCTTGGCCTATATAACAAAGAGAAAATGAGCAGAAGCAAGCTTTTATTGCTGTCTTTCTGACTGGGGGTACAATGTGATCAGGTGCCTCAAGTTTCTGAGGCAATGACTTCCAATCCAGGGGATGCCCTATAACTTTGCACAATTAACCAAAATACATTCTCCCTTGAGAGTGCTGCTTTTGTCAGGATATTTTACTACAGCAACAAGGAAAGAAACCAAGACACAGCTCTGTGAGCACCAAGTATTCAAGGCTTCCATACAGGTTAGCACCACTGTTAGGACGGCAGCAGCATGGGTCTGGAGAGCAGTACTGAGGGTCACAACCTGCCGCAGAGCTTAGAGGGAGTCCTCAGAGGTCCAAGCAAAGATTCCTTTGTCAGCCAGTGTCCAGTAGCATGCTTCTGTCTCCAGAAAGCAATAGCCTTCCATTTTCCTTCTAGATCTCACATAGATGCTTTTCACTGACAGACTAATGGGAACTCAGAAGAAGATGGATTCCAGATCTGTGGCTCATAGTTTCTCTTGTGTGAGTCCAAGGAGGCATTTGAAGAGGATGATGTTAAGGTTAGATGAACAAAGGAACAATTCAGCACAAGACATGACTCTGAACTAGACGTGGTGGCACATCTTTAATCTCAGCATCCAGGAGGCAGAGGCAGGAAGATTTCTATGAGTTTGAGGCCAAGCTAGTCTGCATAGTGAGTTCCAGGCCAATCAGGTATACACAGTGAGACTCTGTCTCAATAAAAACAAAAAATCAAAAAACAGGTCCTAACCTGGCTGGACAATCACATCTGGCTATTGTGAGGGCAAGAAGGTTGGCTAGGTTTCAGGTTGCTGTTCTGAGAGTGAGGATGTGCTTTGAGCCAGGGAGCTGCAGAGAAAAAGAACCAATCAGATGTGCATGTATGTGCCTATATGTAATTGTGAGTCTACATCCATCTATACTCATACATGCAGGTTGGTTATAAGAACCTGGAATATGTGCCTACATAGACTGGCAAGGGGCAAGTCTGCGGGATAGGTCTTTAGCCGAGACACAGAAGAATGGAGGCTGCAGTTAAAGTCAGAAAGCCATTTGCTACCAGAATGCCCCTTTTGCTCTGAGGTCAGTCTTTTGTCCAGGTGAGAATATCAACTAATTGGATAAGCACAATTACTCTTTCACCTCCTTATTCTCGCCTGTCATGGTTTGAATGATGGCCACCATTGACTCATAGGAAGTGACATTATTGCAATGTGGCCTTGTTGGAGTAGGTGTGTCACAGCAGGTTGGCTTTGAGGTTTTAGAAGCTCAAGTCAAGCCCAGTGGCTCATTCTCTCTTCCTTCTGCCTGCTGATCCAGATATAAAACTCTCAGCTCCTTCTCCAGCACCATGTCTGCCTGTATGCCACCATACTTCCCACCATGGTGATAATGGACTAAAGCTCTGAACAGTTTAAGCCAGCCCCAGTTAAATGTTTTCCTTTATAAGAGTTGCCGTGTAGTCAGGCGGTGGTGGCACATGCCTTTAATCCCAGCACTCGGGAGGCAGAGGCAGGTGGATCTCTGTGAATTCAAGGCTAGCCTGGGCTACAGAGTGAGTTCCAGGAAAGGCATCAAAGCTACACAGAGAAACCCTGTCTTGAAAAAGCCAAAACAAACAAAAAAAAGAGTTGCTGTGCTGTGGTCATGATGTCTCCTCACAACAATAGAAACCCTAATTAAGACAATACCCAAGAAGTTATACCACTGCTACACTGCTTTGGAATAAGCAAATATTATTAGACATATGTCCTCAAATTAAAAAAATAATATTTAGGTTTTATTTTATTTATGTGTAATATACATGAATGCAGTGGCCAAAGAGTCTACAAGAGGATGTTGCTGGCTGTCCAGTCTAGCTGAAAGGGAACTAAAAGTGTCCTGTATGCTTGAGGGGATGTGGCCCTGCACCAAAGTTTTGGGCTTGTGGATGATGTGATTCAACCTCAGCTTAACTTCTTTGCAGAGTCCTTTGTGCACCAAAACAAACAAACAAACAAACAACAACAACAACAAAAAGTCCGTGTAGGTAGGTAAATGTGTGCTGGCACTTGGTGAGTACGTAATGTGAAACAAACGGAAGCTGACGAACAAGGCTTGTGTATGAGAGCTAACAATGACTTCTGTGGTGGAACATAAACATCGGAAGGCTTCTCTCCAAGACAAACACTGAACGCCGAATGATCATTCAAATCTATAATAAACAAGTGCTAGAGGTCTGCATCTTAGAAGGAAAAATGAGGTGAGGTAAATTGGGAGAGGGATGATAGACAGGTGGGGGTAGAAGAAGGTTAGGGAAACTTTGTTGAAGTGGCAGAAAGCAAGTGTTTAAGGCTCTGTGGACCACAGCATCCATGCTTTGGCTGTTTAACTCTTTGATATCAGCCATAGGAAACATGTCAATGAGCAGGCATGGCTGTGTGCCAATAAACTGTTTCATAATAGGGGGTAAAGGGGATAGCAATAGAGAGCACCAAGGAACAAGGTCTCTTGACTGTACCCCCTGTGGTGGTTTGAATGAGGATAGCCCCATAGGCTCATAGATTTGAATACTTGGTTTCCAGGGAATAACACTGTTTGAAAGGATTAGGAGGTATGGCCTTGTTGGAGGAAGTGTGTCACTGGGGGTGGGCTTTGAGGTTTCAAAAAGCCCATTCCAAGCCCAGTCTCTCTTCCTGCTGCCTTTGGATGTTGATGTAGAACTCTCAGCTACTATGTCCACNTGCCTGCTGCCATGCTCACCACCCAACTCCTTGAGGATAATGGACTAAACCTCTGAAACTGTAAGCAAGCACATATTAAATGCCTTCTTTTTTATGAGTTACCGTGGTTATGGTGTCTCTTCAAAGCAATAGAACACTGAGTAAAACACACCCCATGCAGAAAGCTCTCTAAACCTGAATAACAAATATTCAGACTGTCTGACACATAAATGCTATACAAGTTGAAAAGTCAGCTACGGATAACCAATTTTTCTTTACAAATCTACAAACATCAGAAATGGAAATTTTATATTTTTCCAGGCATCTGTTTGTTCATTAAATCTTCTGTAATCCTAAGATAATATTATCCCATATATATACCATATACATATATATATATATATAACTATATGCATGTATATTTATGTGTGTACATATTTAAATATAAAAGAGCAGGTGCTGAACTCTGTATGTTTCATGGAAAACATTGTCTTGTGGTATCCAACTTAAACGAAGTATTTGGATGTTTCTTGTGATTTCTGGACCCTTTCCTTCATAGCAACTGGCTGACATCAGGTTTGGCTGGGTTTGGCCTCACAAATAGAACTCAGAAGGCTTCCTCAGATAAGTAATTCTCAGGAACAAAAACNTCACTGGAAGTAAAACTCTTGCAGAGGTGTGAGAAAGGGCAACAGTTAGTTAGTCTGTGATAACAGACATAATTTTTTTCTGTGGAAAAACTTTGAGTGTCTTAGCACTTTGCTCATCCCAGAGGGTATGGATACATTATTCCATAGTAAAACTAAAGAGGTACTTGGCTCTTGGAAGATGTATCGCCCTGACTTATCAAACTCTGGAATTTCAAAACAATCAATCTTGAGAAGATGGATGCTGTTGTGTAAGAGTTTTAAAGCATTCCATTCTGCAGGAAGCTCCTAGGAAGATAAACCACTCAAACTAGCTTCAGGAAGTCCCTGAAACTGACCAGATTCACTAAGCCCCTCCTTGCCAGGGTAAGCAATAAAAGCTGAGAGTCCCCCTCAGATGAAAGGAAGCTGAGCTGCACAGAAGACTCTGACACCAGATCAGCTGCCTGGCAGAAGCAGAAACCGTCTGAGCTGCCTGGAAGAGGTTCAGACAAGTGAGGTACCTGTTCAACCTGTTGAGCTGCCTGCGGGCTGTGCAGTGTGCTCCAGGTTCCCAGCTATTGTGAACTGTCACCTGTGCTGGGATAGGCTTTGGTGATGCAGCTGTCTCTGAGTATTTCTGCTCCTGTAAGTAAACCCTGATCCATGTGCCTGTAAGAAACCCCAGTAAAATTCATTGGTTCATCAGGGTTGGCTTTGGTGGTATCTGTACTTTAGTCTGTTGTGGGCTCCCTATCTGGGGTGAGTAGACATGTGTTTTGCATCTTCCCAGGAAAAGTTCTGTCACACAAGTGATGCAAACGATGTTCATACAGTACTGATGTAGGAAATTCTTTTTAAAAAATCTTTTAAAATATAATTAAAGGTAGGAAAAAATGTCCTGAGTGAAGAGGGGTTATTCCAGCAAAACCGGATGAAGAATTGGTGGAGTAGGTGCCACAGGTTGATCCTTGGGCGGCTGGACACCTGAGCATCAGTGCTGTGTAAAGGAAGCCGTATCCTTTGCCACAGCAGCCCCCCTCTTTCCACACTTACTATGACCTCTCCTTCACCCAAGAGGGGCGGTTTATGATGAAGCTCACACAGCTGTTATGATTTCTTAAGACAACTAAAGCCATCTGTATGTCTACTGTAGCACATTTTATTTAGTAGGATTTTATGTTCTAAGGGAAGCTAAGCCACCACAGACCTCAGAGGAAGGGTTTAGATGGGGCTGTCATTTCCCACTTCAGGAAGGAAACCGGAAGAGTTTCGTGGGGCCAGATCTCAATGAAAGCAATCTATAGCTTCAGTTGCACATTGGTGAACAAGAGAGAGCAAGGAATTCAAGGGTGTTCTGAATTCCATTGAGCNTTCACTGCTAACTAGTAATGTGAGTGCTGATTGGTGATAGGAAGGAGGTTACTCCTGCCTTGACTTACTTTCAGTTCTTTAGCGCCCCACGGTACATTTTCTTTTGACAAAGTCTCTCACCATGTTGCCCAGGCTGTCCTTCAACTTACCACAGTGCCTCAGCCTCTTGGGTGCTGGGTACCTTTTATTTTTGAAGTTGTTTGCAATGAACATACAAACTTCCCATGACTAGTTTTGNATTTATTACATTTAAGTGCACCTTGGGATGAATCTAGAACCTTACTAGTGCCCCTTTCTAGTGTTAGAAATGTTTGTGAAAAAGCATTGTTATAAACTGGGAATGCAATTGTTGTAATATCTGTGAATCCTGTGTTCCTTGAAAAGCTATTGTCCCTCTTGGTTAGGACTTTGGGGTGGAGCACATAATAGTTTTTCCTATATTTTTTTTCTGGACCCAGTAGCCTAGGAGATAGTGTGCTATCAGGCTGGTGGTGGTGGTGGGGCACACAAATTTTCAGTGACTCCACTCTTATCTCCTCACTGTCCCCAAGTGTGGTTTATTTCCCTTAAAATGTCATGGGAGAAAAGTTCTTAGAGAGAGGGAACTGTCATTGGATTGTCAACTGGATAGACACTGTTCCTAAAAGCATTGAGGTTTGTCAGTGGTGTATCAGAGCACCGATCAGCNTGAAGGATTGCTCCCCTGCTATTAAATGTAGGGTGTGAGCACTGGGGTGCAGCTCCGTAGTGTGAGCACTGGGGTGCAGCTCTGTGGTAGAGCTCTTGCCTGCATGAGCAAGGGCAGGGTCCTGAATTTTATCCCCAGCACCAAAACCTAAAACTAAGCCAAGCCTTACTGCCCCAGGGAAAATACTTATATCAGACTTTTCAAGCTTAAAATGTTGTAAATGTGTTTAAAAAAAAAGGTTAGTAAACCCTTTTAATGTATCATTCACAAATCCTTACTTGTTTTTAAACCCTGGGAAGCCTTTCTTGTTCAGATTTCTGCAGCCTATTTACTGCTACTGTTTTTTTTTCCCTCTGTTGGTTCAGTGAAGGTGAATTCCTTTAGGCCCTATGACTAACATCTCTAGATTTGGAGATTATCTTATGAGTTCGTTAGAAAACTTTGGAACAAAATGAATTCAGTACTTACTGAGTATTTAATGCNGTCATACCTCTAGGGAAATACACTGGCTCCTGATTTAGTGGTTGGCTGCAGAGCATTCTGGCAATGAAAGGAACTGGGATAAACATTCGTTATTAGGAGGAAAAAACTCGAGGGACCCTGAGGTCCCTATAAGACAGAGAGAGAGCTTCAGCTTAAAGTTTTCTTCCAGAAAACATGACGTCATTTGTCTGTTGGTAGAATTCACCATTTGTATTCATAGGAGTATGATATAAAACTTAAGACACAGACTGCACCTTTAGCCTCTAAAAGTTTTTAGTGGATTCTCTTCAGAAGACCAATTGAAAGAGTAAAAATCTTGGGCATGTTTGCTCAGGGCATGAGTTGGGAAACCTTACGTGGAAACCTGAAGGAAAAGNAAACTGTGGATTTGTTGATTTTTAACCNGGATGCATCAGAGGAAATTTAATCTGTGCTCCAGAAGTCATTCTTAGTAATCATCAAGTGTTTTCCCCATGACATATTTTCATATTTGTGCTGAGATAACATTTTAAACATTTTGAAAGCATAGAGAAATGCTGTGGAAAAAGGAGACCTTGTCCTTGCTCTGTTTCCAAATCCCAAGTAATCATAACTCATGGTTTTGGCCAGAATGTTGTTTTCCTAAGACTGCTGTCTACACACATATTGATAAATTGATGTAAGAGTTCTTGGCCTCATTCCTATCAGTGTTCTCTGGTGTGTGTGTGTGTGTGTGTGTGTGTGTGTGTGTGTGTGTGTNTCCACAAACTTCGCTATTAACAGATTAGTTTTGACAGTGCTAAGCATGTTTCTATTGCTTCTGTAGCCGTCATTATAGCCTGCAACACAACGCTCTGTCCAGGGTAGCATCTGCAGGGCTTTTGAAGGGCTTGGAGTAGATGACCTCAAGGGATTAGGGTGTTTCCCTTTCTCCTTCTTGTGGCCTTTCTCATTCTCATTCAGAACACCTGGGTGGGAGACCTGTCTACTGTGTGTGTGTGTGTGTGTGTGTGTGTGTGTGTGTGTGTGTGTGTGTGTGTGTGCTGGGATATGAGGGTGGGCTCAGGTCTGAGGGTCCGTTTGCAATTCCATTTCCAATGTCTGTGTTCAAAGCCTAGGATGAGGAGTTAGCAAATGTGTTCCTAGTTGATGAGCAGCCTGGGGAAAGATGAGAAGTAGATGATGTCCATCTTCATGGAATTGTGTCTCTATCCAATACTTGCTCCTTTGAAATCCTGCCTCTGGCTGGAGACAGCATGTTGGGTCACACAGAAGGCTGTCCTGAGGCATCTGTGTTTGGAGCAGAAGAGTGATTTCTGAACCATCTCCTAACTTTCTGTACTTCTTTGTCATTTAGAAACCATCCTTGCCAAGAAAACTCCTCCATTGCTAGTGGAAATGCAAACTTGTACAGCCACTTTGGAAGTCAGTGTGGCAGTTTCTCAGAAAACTGGGAATCAATCTACTACAAGACTCAGCTATACCACTCAGGCATATACCCAAAGGATGAATCATATCACAAGAACACTTGTTCAACTATGTTCATAGCTGCTTTATTTATAATAGCCAGAACCTAGAAACAACCTAGATGCCCCTCAACTGAAGAATGGATAAAGAAAATGTTTACATTTACACAATGGAGTATTACTCAGCTGTTAAAAATAAGGACAGCAGGAAATTTGAAAGCAAATGAATAGAACTAGAAAAAGTCATCCTGAGTGAGGTAACCCAGACCCAGAAAGACAAACATGGTATGTACTCATTCATAAGTGGATATTAGCTGTAAAATAAAGAATAATTTTGCTACAGTTCACAGAGCCAGAGAGACTAGGTATCAAGGAGGGTTCATGGGAGGACTCCTGGATCTCCCTGGAAAGGAGAAATAGAAGAGATTTTGTGAGTGGACTGCGGGAGGGTGGGGATGGGAACATGAACAATCAGGTTGGCAGGGGTGGGGGGGTAGGGGTCACAGGATCGGGGAGAATACTGAAAGAGATGACTGGAAAGGGAGGGCATTTCAGGGTCAGGTAAAAACCTGGTGCAAGGAAATCTCCCAGGTATCTACAAGGATGACTCCAGCTAGGACTCAGCAATAGCGGATATGTAGCCTGGACTGGCTATCTTCTGTGACCAGATTGGTGCCTAGCCCAACTGTCATCAGAGAGGCTTCATCCAGCAACTGATGGAAACAGATGCAGCCCAATATTAGGCCAAGCTTGTGGAATCCTGCAGAAGAGAGGGAGAAAGGATTGAAGGAGCCAGAGGGGTCAAGAACACCACAAGAAAACTCACAGAATCAACTAACCTGGGCTCATAAGGGCTCACAGAGACTAAACAGGCAACCAGGGAGCCTGCATGGGACTGACATAAGCCCTTCATATATATGTGATAGATGTATAGCTTGGTCTATTTGTGAAACTCCTAACAATGGGAGCAGAGGCTGCCCCTAATTCTTTGGCTGGCTCTTGGGACCCTACCCCTCATACTGTGTTGCCTTGCTCAACCTTAATACATTGGGAGGTGCTTAGTCTTACTGCAACTTGATATGCCATGTTTTGCTGATACTCATGAGAGACATGTCCTTTCCTAAACAGAAACAGGCGGGGAGTGAGTTGGGGGCCGGGCACTGAGGAGGGGTGGGGGAGAGGGACTTGAGGGAGAGGAGGGAAGGGAAACCGTGGCCAGGCTGTAAAATAAATAAATAAATAAAATGATAGATAAATAAAATAAAACCATCCTTGCTTCCCTCCTTCCTCTCTTTCAAAGAGGAGCCTTCGTCAGCCCTGCAATGTTCCTCCTTTTCATTGTCTTTTCAGTTTGATTACAAGATTGTAGGTTTCCACGTGACTTTTTCCTCACCCCTCATTTTGGTTATCCTCCTGCTCCCTTCTCTCCTCTGTCCCCTCACCTCCCTACTTGAACGTATCCATCCCCGATACCTCCCCCTCGACTTTCAGATCACCTAAGATTTACTACAATCCCCATCCCTTAAAGCCTCCTGCTGCCCATGGCCTCTTCTGAACCAGCACCTAGAGAAACTCTTCAGTTGAACACAAAAAATTATGAGACTTGAAGCCAGGATTCACATATGAGGAGAACATTGGCACGTGTTTCTCTGTGCCTGACCTCCCTCAGTATATTTTTTTCGTTTCATCCATTTACCTTCTGATTTTATTTTCTTTGCAGATTGCTAAAACTCCATTGTGTGAATATACCACATTTTCATTATCTGTTCACCATTTTATGGACATCTAGGTCAATTTCATTTCCTACCTATTATAAGTAGAATGGCAACAAGCATGAATGAGCCACCAAACCTGGTTATTGTTTAAAGGTGAAATTTTGGGAGTTTAAGAGTTTTAATTCTACCAAGCTTCTGTCCCGGTTGCAAAACTGCTTGATTACAGTATCAAAACTAAAAGATGTATTTCTGGATCAGTAAGAAAAATTATTAACTAGCCAGAAAAATATCTAATCAGTATTATCTGAGCCTTAATGATAAATATTTGGATTTAATTTCAATTAAATTCATAAAACAAAATAAATGTATGAATATGATTTTTATTTTTACCACATATTTATAAAACATAACCTTTATTTGCAATTCTACAAAGTTACCAGTTGAGCCATTAGATTAATTCACTTAACTAAGAGCAATAAATTACATAACAGAAAAATCAAAATGACTGCTAATGTGTCTTGTGGCCCCAGGGCCTTTGATAGGCTTTTGGGAGATTGGAACTATACTGAAGGGCTCACTTATGCCTTCATGGTGTGTGACAGAAGACATCGGCCAGTGCCCAACAAATGAACCTGTTGCCTGTGGAGGTTGGGCCAGGGTAGGTACGATTTTAGGGTAGAGCCATATTAGACTTTTTGGTGACAGAGAAGGGACAGGAAGTTCTTTTCCTAGTAAACTGACCTGGGAATCTTATACAGCATCTGAGAGGGCCAGGGTCTGGCTCAACTGTGTCTGCTTCTGTGGGGAATTACCAATTGTTATATCCTTTTCCATGGATTCCGTTCTGAAAAAGGACAGCCTTCATCTTTTTCCAAGAAGACACAGTGTAATGCACAGTGTAATAATACACAGAGTGCTGTTCATCCTGAGTTCTGGCCGTACCCGGAGCCCAGGGACAGGTTGGTTCTGTGTGGAGAAATGGCTGGACAATGATAGAGTTGGCCAGATCAGGACTCTTCAAGGTCTTGCTCCAACGAGAGTGTGTCTCAACAACACTGGCCTTCGTAGTTATATTAGTTTGCCAGGGCTACCATATCAAAGTTCCACAGACCAAGTAACTTGGACAGTACCAATTTATTTCCCCATATTCTTGAAGTCAGAATTCCAAGATCTGTGTGTTGGAAAGTTTGGGTCACACTGAGTTCTCTGCCATTTGCAATCAACACCAACCCTGACACACACACCTTTACCAACCTTGTTCCTCATCACATTTAAAAAAAGAGATTTAACCAACTTTGTTTCTTCATCACGTTTTTAAAAAAGAAATTTACTTTAAAATTTTTATTATGTGTGTTGGCGGGGGTTGGGGGGAGGAAAAATGCACCTGAATGTGGTACCTGAAGAAGGCAGAATGTAGTGTCAGACTCTCGGAGCTTCAGTTACAGGCAGTTGTGGGCAGCTTGAATGGGTGCTGGGAATTGGACCTGAGACCCCTGGAAGCACAGCTGAGCCATCTCTCCAGCCCACTCCTCATCTATTCCTTTCTCTGTCTTTGTTTTCCCCTTCCTTCAGTCTTCCTCTTATCCTGCTCAATCCTCACTAAACGTATCCACTCTGAGGCACTTTTGTCTTTAAACTTCCCGCAGAAAATATGACATCAAAATTGATTCTTCTGCTGTGGTGGGGCACACCTTTAATCCCAGCACTCGGGAGGCAGAGGCAGGAGGATCTCTGGGAGTTCGAGGCCAGCCTGGGCTACCGAGTGAGTTCCAGGACAGGCTCCAAAGCTACACAGAGAAACCCTGTCTCAAAACAAAACAAAACAAATAACTAAATCCTTCCTTTCAAAAACAAATGACTAAATCCTTCCTTTCAAAAACAAATAACTAAATCCTTCCTTTCTTCCTTTAAAATTTCTTTGTTTTTTTCTCCTTCTGTTCTTTATTTCTGTTTTCTTTTTGAGTGGGTGTGGTGGGAATTGGGTGGGCAGAGTCTCATGTAGCCAGGCTACCCTTGAACTTGCTATGTAGCCAAGGATGACTTTAAACTCCTTGACCTCCCTGACTCTGCCCACCAAAGAATTGGGATTGTACAGGCACGTGCCTGGCTTGCTTTTGCTTCTCTCAATTGGCTTTAATTCTCATTCTATCTGTTGTTCCCCAACTAAACACTGTGTTTTGAAGCCCCATGCCTATGTGTTGCTTCTGATTTCTTGTGATTATCTGTTGTGTGCTGTCATTTATGTACATAGTGGGGAACAGTAACTTTTTCCTGTCTTTCAATTATACATTTTAAGTGCACAAGAAATAAGAGAAATCAAAAAAAGCAACAAGGCATTTCCCCAAAGAGAGCAATGCTCCAAAGCATTGAGTACCAGTATGTGGTACTCTCCAGAACACTGCCTTTCCTAGCTGCCTTTCTGATAAGCTACTTTGTCNTGGCAATATATATTATAAATATAATATATGAGGCAAATATATTTCCATGAAATAATCTGTAATGAATATGATGTTTTGATTATCATGGTGGCTTGCTCATGTCCATATGTTTCTACTCATTCCCAACTAAGACCTTTGTCATCTATTGAAGATGCAAAAATAAATGTTACATACTATATATCTTATATGTAAATTTTAATTGGACTGCTGTTTGAAAATAGCTTAGTATAATTTATTAATAAAGTTTTTGGTCCCTAAAGATTAAACCACACACTCTTTCTAAATATAATTCCCAGCCACTAGAAATAAAAGAGCTGGCTCCTGTAATACTTGAGGAGAATGCACGCTAGAGTAAAAAATAAAGACAAAGATTCCATCTGAGAACTCTCGAGGTTCTCCAGTGGCCAAGTCACCCCTGAGGACCTCAACTGCCAAGATCCACTCACAGAAAACTCTAACTGCTAGACCCAACCCTTCCAGATGCAGGTGGCCAAGATCCACCCTACTAAGTAAAAAGCCCAAGCCCAGGACTCGAAATCCCACCAATCCCCACCCTGGAAATCTCCACCCTGCCCACCCCCTGCAAAAACTCTATATAAACCCTATCGCCTTTGCTGCTTCTCACCCAAGCAGAGGCAGCCACCTTCCTGGGTACCCTCGCCTCAGTAATTCTTTTGTGCGAGGTTTGTTATGGGGTATGACTTTGTGGTATTCCTTGGCTCTCAACTGCCAGAATACCTTTCCCTTCAGAGCTGTAACATTTGCACTGGTGGGAGCCTGCCCCCAGCCCCCAGAGCAGAACTGTAACACTTGCACTGGGAGCCCTCACACACAACCCAGCAGA
>LZPO01097219.1:106001-123275 GCA_001675575.1 Neotoma lepida | reverse complement strand
TAACTTAGGTGTTGGAGATTGAACCTAGGGCTTTTTTCTTGCTGGGCAAGAAAAGCATTGTTCTGAGCTGCTTCCCCTGCTCACAGCAGGTCCTTAGCAGCTCTAGTCAGCATACCCACAGCAAGGGTCCCAGTGTCCTCCTTCCATCTGCCCTGTCTCTCTACAAGTTGTGGTGTGAGTGCAAATGTCCCCCATGGACTTCCATATTTGAATACTTGGTCCCTGGTTGGTGGCTCAATTTGGGGAGATTTAGGAGGCAAGGTTTCCTGAGGAAGTAGGTCATTTGCTTCAAGCTTTCAGAGCTAAAATCCTCCCTCCACTTCAGTTACTGTCTTTGCTTTGAGCTTGCATTTAAAGACAGAATGCCCCGCTTCCTGATCTTGTACCATGGCTGCTTACCATGATGAACTCTAACCCTTTGAAACCATAAGCCCAAATGATCTCTTTCTTCTAGGAGTCATCTCATTACTTGGTGCCCACAA
This sequence comes from Neotoma lepida, assembly GCA_001675575.1. Classification (NCBI taxonomy): domain Eukaryota; kingdom Metazoa; phylum Chordata; class Mammalia; order Rodentia; family Cricetidae; genus Neotoma; species Neotoma lepida. The sequence goes on along the minus strand of LZPO01097219.1, from coordinate 122,793 downwards.
AGACTCTGCAATTAAAGTCAGTTAGCCCTTTAGCGAACTCACTGGACCCATTTCGGAAGACTTGGGATCTGGCTCCAGCTTCACTGTGTGTGAGGCTCCCAGTAGTGCACCTGCCATCAGTACACTTGGAATAACAGTCTTCTCTTCAGAAAATAAGAGGGACACAATGTTGTGAGGGTCTGTTTTCATGAGGCATTAATCAGAGATTTATTGACTTTGAAATGCTGTTTACTAACTAAACACCATTAAGACAACTTAGTCTCCCCCAGGGTGGACTTGTCCCTCTGTGGGACAATCACTTCCCTCAGCACTTTATGCCCAGTAGAGGCACAGCAGATACAGGGTCTGCAAACTTTATTTATAGGGCAGTTAGTCATTTAGGCTCCATGGATCATACAATCCCTGTTACAACTAACTACCCCTGTAGTGCCTGTGTAGTGTAAAAGCAGCCACAAAAACTACCTGAATGTAGAGAATAGATGTGTTTCCCTGAAGTTCCTGGAAAACTGCAATTGCATCTATTGTTTATACCCTTCCTTTTTTTTTTTCTCCTAACATTTTAAGGTGAAAAAATTGTCCTGCTCATTGTTTTATTTATTTATTTTTTGGGAGCCCAGGCTAGCCTGGAGCCCACTGTGTAGCCCAGGCTGGCCTGGAACTTGTGGCAGTCTTCTCAAATCATCCCATCAAGTGTATGAGCCACCACACCCAGCTCAGAATATGGAAATCTTATCTCACAGGATTTCCAGAAACAGATGAGGCATTAGATTTAACTTGGCATGGATATCAATTAAATTAAGCAATTGGGAGGGATTTTAAAATTTGTTATGATAATTGTGTAAGCATAGTTTCAAATAATATTGCTTGAGCAGACAATATTTATTTGATAAATTACTGGTATATGACACAAAGGTAAAATATATTATGTTTTTCCCAAACAATGTGGATTCTTAATTCATTTCTGGATGCATTTAAAAGTNGACTGGAAAAATTGAAAAGGAATGTATGTATCAAGGGAAAGTTGATGAGGTGATCAGATAATGAAGCCTGCTTGGTGTCATGGAAACTCAGGAGCCCGCAGACTCGGTCCACTGCAAACTATGTTATCTCATGTTGTTTGGGCTCCCAGTTCTGCTTGTCAGTCCTTTATTTATCCATTGTTTGTTAAATTCTTTTCCAATTCCTCAGAGCAGCTGTTGTAGATTTTCTTTGCTTGTCACTTCCAACCTTCTCCTGTCTCCACCCTGAGCAGAAGAGCCAGTTCTTGGTCTGGTCTGCAAGCTCCTGGGAGCTTCTACAGGGTTTTCCCCTTGTCCTTGGGTATATGCTTCCCCTCCTGCTTCATACCTCACCTTACTGTTTATTTCACTCCTACACAGGAAAAATGGACATCTTGATTTCCAGGACTGAATCATCTGTGTTCTCACACCACTATTTTGTAACACTTTCCATAAAACTATTCAATTGTGGATTCTCCCTCATCTCTTTATATTCACTGTCTTCCCCTTCTTTTATTTTTTTTAAAAATATTTATTCTATGTATGTGTATATTGCTTGCATATATATCTGTGTGTCATGTGTATGTCTGATGCCTACAGAGACAAGAAAAAGGTGTAGGATCCCCTGGAACTGGAGTTACAGACTGTTATAAGCAACCACGTGGGTGCTGAGAACTGAGCCTAGGTCCTCTGCAAGAGAACAGATGCTCTTAAGCCCCGTGCCATCTCTTCAAGCCCATCAGTCTCTTTTTGAGACAGTCTCATGTAGCCCAGGCTGGTTTCAAACTCACTATGTAGCTGGGGATGACCCCAAATTCCTGATCTCCCTGCTTCCTTGTTGTTGGGATCACAGGTCTAGGCTTCCACGCCTAGCTTCTTCCTCTTCTTGTTGACTTGCTNGTGTCTTCTAGTCCCTGGAATCAGACCTTGCCCAGGCTTTCAGCACTGATGCCTCANGCCAGTGAGNATCTGCTTTATGGACTAAGCTTTTGTCTTTATTGGTGGGTACTTCACCCCTTCACTTATACCTTAAAGCAATCAGAATTTACAGCCAGTTGAACACATTTCNAGGCCTCCTTATTTAATGGACCAGTCAAAGGCACAGAAAACATTTTCAACAAAATCATAGAAGAAAATCCCCCTAACCTAAAGCAGGAGAAGCCTACCAAGGTACAAGAAGCATTCCNAACACCAAATAGACTGGACCAGAAAATAAATTCCCCTCAGCACATAATAATCAAACACTAAACTTAGAGAACAAGGAAAGAATATTAAAAAAACTGCAAGGGAAAAAGATCAAGTAATGCATATAAAGACAGACCTTTTAGAATAATATCTGATTTCTCTGTGGAGACTCTAAAAGCCAGAAGGACCTTGATAGATGTGCTACAGACTCTGAGACCACAGATTTCAGTCCAGACTACTGTACATAGCAAATTTTTAATTAATTAATTAATTAATTTTTCCAGCCCTATCACAGTTTCTCTTCTCTCCTTCCTCTCCTCCCAGTCCCTCCCCAAACCTCTGCTATCCCTGCCCTCATCATTCCTCCTCCATTTCTATTCAGAAAAGTTCAGACCTCCCTTGTGTATCAGCCAGCCATAGCATATCAAGCTGCAGTGAGACTAGGCACCTCCTCTCCTATTAAGGCTGGATGAGGCAACCCAGTAGGAGAAAAGGTAACAGAGTCAGTGACAGCCCCTGTTCCCACTGTTAGGCGTGCCACAAGAAGACCAAGCTACACAACTGTAACATATGTGTGGAGGGTCTAGGTCAGACCCATGCAGACTCCCTGGTTGTCNGTTCAGTCTCTGTGAGNCACTACGAGCCCAGGTTAGTTGATTCTGTGGGTTTTCTTGTGGTGTCCTTGACCTTTCCGGCTTCCACAGTATTCCTCCCTCTCTTCCACAGGATTCTCTGAACTCCTGCTAATGTTTGNCTGTGGGTCTCTGCATCTGTTTCCAGATGCTGGGTGAAGCCTCTCTGATGACAACTGAGCTAGGCACCAATCTATGAGTATAGCAGAATATCATTAGGAATCGTGTCATTGACTTATTTTTTTATTGGTAGTCGTGTTTGGTTCTATTCTGGGTCTCTGGGCTATCCAGCCTCAGGGTCCTGGCCTGCCAGGCAGTGTCAGGGGTGGGCCCCCTCTCCAGACATGGGTCTGAAGCTGCACTTGTCTTTGGTTAGCTACTACCATTAATTTCCTCATCACCTCTCATCCCCATCCTCTCTCCTCCTCTGCCCCTCCTTCAATTCATTCCTCTGTTTCTGTTCAGAAAGGAACAGGCNTCAGTGGGTATCAACAAAGTGTGACATAGCAAGTTGCAGTAAGACTAAGCACCTCCCTTTGTATTTAGGCTGGGCAAGGCAATCCAGTATGAGGAATAGGCTCCCAAGAGCCAGCTCAAGCATTAGGGGCAGCCCTTGTTCCTATTGTTAGGAGTCCCACGACTAGACCAAGATACACAACTGTCACATATGTGTAGAGTGCTTAGGTCAGTCCCGTGCAGGCTCCCTGGTTTTTGGTTCAGACTCTGTGAGTTCCTATGAGCCCAGGTCAATTGTTTCTGTGGGTTCTCTCANGATGTNCTTGATCCCCCTGGCTCGTACAATCTTTCCTCCCTCTCTTTGGAAGGATTCCCTGAGTTCGGCCTAATGTTTGGCTGTGTATCTCTGCATTTGGAAATCAATATGGTGGTTTCTCAGAAAATTGGGAATCGATCTACTCAAGACCCAGCTATACCACTCTTGGGCATATACCCAAAGGAAATTCAAGCATACGCACAAGGACACTTTCTCAGCTATGTTCATAACAGTTTTATTCATAATAGTCAGAATCTGGAAACAACCTAGATGCCCCACAACTGAAGAATTGATAAAGAAAGTGTGGTACATTTACACAATGGAGTATTATTCAGCTGTTAAAAACAATGACATCAAGAAATTTTCAGGCAAATGGATAGAACTAGAAAAAAAAATCATCCTGAGTGAGGTAACCCAGATCCAGAAAGATAAACACTGTATGTACTCACTCATAAGTAGATATTAGCTGTAAAATAAAGAATAACTATGCTACAGTTCACAGACCCAGAGAGACTACNTAACAAGCAGGGCCCAAGGAGGCAGGGGACACATGGATCTCCCTGGGAAGGGCAAATAGAAGAGATCTTCTGGGTGGCCTGGGGGACAGGTGAGGATGGGAACATGAGGGATCGGGTCAGGGGACAGGTTGAGGGGGATAATTCTGAAAGAGATGGCTGAAAAGGGAGGGCATTTGGGGGTCAGGTAGAAACTTGGTGCATGGGAAACTCCTAGGAATCTACAAGGATGACCCCAGCTAAGATTCCTAGCTGGGGTGGACACAGAGCTTGAATTGGTCATCTCTTGTGATAAGATTCATGACTACCCCAATTGTCATCAGAGAGCCTTTGTTCAGTAACTGATGGAAACAGATGCAGAGACCCACAGCCAAACTTTATTTTAACTTTAATTTAATTTTATTCATGTATGTTTTGTTTTGTTTTGTTTTGCTTTTACCCTACAGGTCCTTTGTGTATCTATTTTGGCTTCCAGATTAGGGNTTTTTTTTTGGCATTTTTGAGGGTGACAATGAGTGGATCTCTGTTTCTTATGTGTCTTTCTCAAGCCCTTTTTATTTTCTTTGGTTGTTTTGTCCAATCCTGATGTGATAGTTTTTATTTTATCTTGTTATATTTTATTTTATAACAATCTCATAGAAGCCTTTTTATTGAGAGACAGAAAAGGGGTGGATCTTGATAGAAGGGAGATAGGGAGGACTAGAAGGAGTAGAGGGAGGGAAACCNGAGTTAGGATATATTATGTGAGGAAAAACTATTATCACTGAAAAGAAAAAATTAAATAATAAAGAAGTTTCTGCATAGGACTCCAGTCACTTGGAATATAAGGCCATCAATCTATAAATGAGACCTCACAAAACTAAGAAGCTTCCATGAGCAACAGAAATAATTAATGGGAAAGACAACCTATCTAATGGGAGAGAAANCTTTGACAGCTATACATCAGTCAGATTAGTATCTATAACATATTAAAAACTAAAAGAAAACTTGACCACCAAGAAAAGAAACAATAACTAGGCTAGTGGAATGAANAGACAGTTCACAAAAGAAGCAAAGCAAAGGGCCAGCAAACAGGGGGAAAATGTTCAACCCATCCCACACACCACACACATCAAATCCGCTTTAATACTTCATCTTACTCCAGTTAGAATGCCAGTCATCAAGGAAACAAACTAAAATGCTTCCACAACAATATGAACAGGAGAAAACCTTTATTTGTTGCTGGNAGGAATGTAAACTACTCCAACCTCAATGGAAATCACTGTAGAGATTTCTCAAAAAACTGACAGCAGATGTGCCCTATGACTCAGCCATACCATTCCTGAGTATTTACCTGGACAACTTCAAAGCAACTTATCACAGAGATATTTGCACATCAATGTTGCAGCATTGTTCACAATAACTAGGCTATGTGTATTAGGCAGGGTTCTCTAGAGTCACAGAACTTATGAAATGAATCTCTCTCTGGGAATTTATTAGAATGACTTACAGTCTGCAGCCCAAGGGATAGCTAACCCTTGGAAGTCCAAGGGTCTAGTCGATGCTCAGTTCCCATGAGACTAGGTGTCTCAGCTGGTCTTCTGTATATGCTGGAATCCCAAAGAAGTAGACTTCAATGGATGTGCTGAGTAGTCAAAGGCAAGCAGGCGAACGAACAGTCCCTTCCTTCTTCCATTGTCCTTGTATAGGTTTCCAGCAGAAGGTATGACCCAGATTATAAAGGTCTTTCCTCCTCAAGATCTGGATTAAAGGCATGTGTCTTCCTGCCTCAAAGGTCCAGATCACAAGTGTGCTCTCCATTTCTGAATTGTAGTTCATTCCAGAGANAGTCAAATTGACAACCAAGAATAGCCATCACACCATGGAACCAACCAAGATGTCTAAGAACAGAAGAATTGGANAGTAAAATGTGCTTCATGTACACGTGGAAATTTTTTCAGCCATAAGCAAAGAATGAAGTTGTGTCATTTGTGGGAAATGACTGCAAGTAGAGACAATTACAGTAAGTAAATTAGTCCAGTCTCAGAAAGACAAATATTATGTATTTTTCTCTCATTTGTGGTTTCTGGATTTTATGTAGCCACATAAAACCATGTATGCATACACTAAATGGAAGTAGAAGTAACATTGTCTACAGGAACCAAAGGGGGAATGAATGGAAGGGAAAGGGGGTACAAAAGAGGTGGAGGGTGTTAGAAGGTTACATGGTGAGGGGAAGAATATGATCAACATATAATAATATATATACAAGAAAAGTAACAAAAATAAAATAAATCCAACATAAAAACCAAAACAAAACAACAACAAAACCTGAACAACCATCTTTTCATTCAGATTACTTCTGACTACGCTGTGTAACCCTGGAACTCACTCTGTAGACCAGGCTGGCTTNGAACTCAGAGATCCNCCTGCCTCTGCCTCCCTGCTACGATTAAAGGCTTGCGCCACCACCAGTTCTGACTATGCTGATTACTGATTTTTATAAAGGAAGCACTGCCTCTTTGGCCATGGAATCTTGCAATCATCCTTGACTAGTTCCTTTCCCCTGCCTTTGACAGATGGTGCTCAAGTTCTGACACATTCACCACTGGATATTTCTGGCATCTTCCCTTGGATGCTTAGGTTTTAACTGTATACTTCAGGGATTAGTAGTATTCTCTTCTCCACCCTCCTTCCTTCCCTCTCTTTCTCCTTTCCTTCCTTTCTTTNAACAGGTTATTGCTTTATATAGCTCAGCCTGACTCCAAACTCCTCTGTGTAGCTTAGGCTGGCCTCAAACTCATGATCCCCCTGTCTCAGCATCTGAACTGTTGACATTGTTTATGCCTCATGTTCAGCTGCTTTTGCTTTTTACACAGCCACCCCTCTGATTCNTTTTGACAACTTTCTCTCTTTGAATCTATCACATCACTTCATCCCTGCGTATGGCTTCACTGCTCAATTGTAACAGCCATCAGTTGTGGAGGGCTCAGCAGGATCAGGGGCCAGTGTTAGTAGCCTGCATTCTGAGTGCAGTCCCCACAAGTAGCTAGTATTACCATTTCATTAAGGAGACCACACAGCTCCCTTGCATTCAGCAGCTCACTAAGGCCATACAGCTTATATGACACAGGTCTGGAATCTAAGCTCATCTCCCCACCTTCAACTCAGGATGTGTGGGAGGGGAGGAAGGAACCACTCCTAGGAGTTTAGCCATTATAACTTAATGCCTTTTGTGAGTGACTGAGTAAAGTTTAGATTTACTGTTTTGACTTTCTACTCTGACTTCCAGTTGCTTTTAATTTGTAGAACTATGAACCCCCACACTACTGTAATAGTTCACCTGACTGTCTCTTTCACAACGTGCATGTGCACTGTACCTTGGGCCTGCAGTTCATTTATGTCGTTGTCTTTACTTCCCCTCCTGTACCAAATAGTCTTCAGTAGAAAACATTCTCCATTTCACACTTAAATACCACCACGCATCACCTCACTCACGAGTGATGCTGGTTCCCTGCTTATCAACCACATTGCTTGTGTCTACTTAAGACAATGGTGATGTTTAAGCATTATCTCCTCTGCTGAGCTGAAATANGTGCATGAATTAGAGCTGTATTGAAATGTCGGGGGTTGGGGATGGGGGCGGGGTGACTCAGCCCTTAAGTGCTTGTTGCTCTTGCAGAAGATCCAGCTTCAGTTCCCAGCACCCATGTCAGACAGCTCTCAACCACTTGTAAGTCTGGCTTGAGGGGATCCAATACCCTCTGAGGAGACCTGTACTCAAGTGCACAGACATACACACTTATGTAGAATTTAAAGCAAAATGAATCTTCATCTGGTTATGGTGGGTGTACAATGTTAATNCCAGTACGTGAAAGCAGAGGTGGGTAGATCTCTTTGAGTTCAAGGCTAGTGTGGTTTAAATAGTGAGTTGCAAACCAGNCTTATGGAGTCCCTGTCTTAAAAAATCTTTAAAAAAAATACTTTAGGAAAATAATTCTAATAGGTCTGATATATTTTCCAATCATGATTTAAAAACCCCACAAAAGTTCAACCAAAGAAAAGGAAGCATTAGCTTTCTCTCCAAAGCAGCAGATGATCTCAAATTATATCATATTTTCTGGGATTTAATTGCTACTGGAAGCTGAAAGACTGTGACCACAAGAATGGGGATGGTCTTACTAGTTCTGACTTGGAATAAACAGGAAATACAGTACAGACATCTGGCCAGAGACGTCTGGTAGGAGACGTCTGGCAGGAGAGCTTGTCTTCATGAAACAGCAGGTTCTGGGGTTGGAGCGTTTTCCTCTTGCTTGCTCAGTCTTTGCCATCATTTTCTGTTACCTAGCTACTGGAGACTCTACGACAGTAGTTCCCAAACCACAGGCAGAGTCGATGAAAACCACGTGTCACAAACTAGAAGCTGCTGCAACATAATCTCCTGGATGAACAAACAGGGCTATCTGTCAGTGTGGTGAGGCCGTGAAGCTGCAGGGTGACGCACACACTGTGACAATGAAGACCAGAGAAAATGTCTTAGGATTGAGTACGTTCCCTGCTTTAGCTACTCTGAATCCATATTGCTTTGCTCATGGAAAGGCAGTGCAACTGGAAGATGCAGTCAGCAAGACAAACCTGGACCCAGTTTCTCCCTTTGAAGCTTGATACAGCCAGATTAAGCCCCCTAATACCAGAGGCACCACCTCTGTCTCCTGTAGGTGCTTTTCTTTGGGAATCCGATTTCTGTGTGTGTGTTTGCTCTCTTAGAACTTAGAATTCGAGGTTAGTAAAACATATTGTGAAAGGAAAGAAGAAGTACGATTAAAGGCCTGCAAGAGCTGCTAGGGATAGACAGATAAAATGTAGATGGAGAGGGAAGATGGAGTATGCTTAGGAAAGAATCAATGTGAAGAGCAGTGTTGGCTGGCAGTTCTAGGTTACAGGCTGGTGTCTGACATATAATATAGGTACTTAGTGAACTCAGGGGATGGCTAACCTGATACCTTCCAGGAAAATATTTTCAAGCCAACATTAGGCACGCATAAATCCACATACCTTACAAAGCTGCTTAAGGCATTAGCCATTAGTCAATAGGACGTACTCTCTCTTCTACTAGTGCGAGAATAACACTTATTTATGGAACACACTTCAAAGAGGACTGAAATCTTTTAAAACACCAACCCCACAAAATAAAATAGAAAGCTTCTGTAAACTTTCCAACTCTGTACGTCAGCACCATGTCAACCAGGCAGAGCCTAGGATGCACCTATCTTGTGTGCATTTTTTCCCCACATCTTTTAATGAGATTGATGTACTACTTTTTAAAAGCTAGTTCAGAGGGTCATAACATTTCATTGTGTTTTAAATTAATTGTAATTGAACTCAGGCAAAAGTAATGCTTTCCAAGCAAGGTATGGGTAGAACTCCCTTTCAGTGCTTAAAGAGCAACAGTTGACTGGGCAAGAGCTTTGTGTGTTTCCAAAGATGTGGAACTCCAAATTAAAAGATTTATTGTATGTGTATGTGCCTGAGTTATACATGTGCCCCACGTGTGTGCCGTGCCTTCAGGGGTAGGGGGCAGAAGAATGTAGGTAGAGTTTTCTTGTCCTGCAGCCACTCTTAAATAAACACACTGAGGCTTATATTAACTATAAATGCTCTGCCAATAGCTCAGGCTTGTTACTAACTAACTCTTACATTTAAATTAACCCACATTTCTTTTCTGTACTTTGCCAAGTGGCAGTACCTTCTTTCAACATGGCATAATCATCTCCTGCTCCTTCTGCATCTGGCTGGTGACTCCTCTGACTCTACCCTTCCTCTTCTTAGCATTTTTCCTGTGTCAGGCTGCCCAATCTCTTCCTGTCCAGCTACTGGCCATTCAGCTTTTTATTAACAATGAGAGCAGTACATATATACAGTGTACAAAGATTGTTCCATAGCAGAAGAAGGCGACAGATCCCCTGGGACTAGAGATGCTGGTAGTTTTGAGTTACCCTATGTGGATCGAACCATTGATAACCAATTCTGTATGACAAATAGCAATGGAGTTTGACCATATCTGTAAAAGATAGATAGCACATGGATTTCTGCACTTGAATTGCCAATCAGTGTGGTGATATTGAGATGTAATTAGTGTAAAACCAAAAATAATTCCCAGAAGAAATACATACGCAGCTTTAACCCTAACAACTCATACTGGTAGAGGCTGTCGTCTTTCTGTTACAAANGAGAGAGCTTGATTGAGAAGCATCAAGTGGTTTACTTAAGTTCAGAACACTAATGGCTTCCAGAGCTGAATTAAAATCACATCCACGTGGTCCCAGAGCTGGAGTTGAGTCACCCTTCCATGTTCCACTGTCCACAGCCCCTGCCTATCTCTGCATGCAAGTAGGAGTGAGGGACAGGCAGGCTAGCACCTCATTGCAGCNGGGAACTGGTATCTTGGGCAACTCTGTTTTCTTCTGCTGCTCTGTGTATGACCACAGATCATTACAAAAAGTCTTTGGGACTTACAAATAAATTTTAGCAGAAAGTTGAATTCATAGACTTGGAATCTGAATAAGAAGCAGAAGAATCAACTGTGTACATGAGAATACAGAAGCACATCTACACACACACACACACACACCATACACATACAACACATACAACATGCACACATATACACATAATATATTCAACATACACACATACACACAACACACACACACACACATATATATATATAAAACACAGACATACACACACAACTCCCACAATACCCACACATACACACACAACACATATCATACACAACACACACATACAACACACATACACACAATACACATATACACACACAACACATATCATACACAACACACACATACAACACACATACACACAATACACACATACACACACAACTCCCATAATAAGCCCCCCACAATACACACATACACACATATAACACACACACACATACACATAACACAAATACAACACACAACACCCACAATGCCCATACATACGCACACAACACACACATACACACATACAGCATACATACACACAATANACACATACATACACAACTCCCATAACACCCCCACACACAACACACACAACACACATACANACACAACTCCCNTAACACCCCTACATACNACACACACATACACATAACACATACACAACACACACTCATGCAGTTTATTGAGAGGAGGGAACATCAAGCAATGGGCTATGAACTCTTCCCTATCTGTGAGTTGGAAACCAATGAGATCCCATGCTTCTGGTTTATGTCATAGGTGTATCTATCTGGCTAGTTGACTTATTTTATGGGACTAATTATAGTGCATTGGATAACAATGCTATGGATCTGGGCGATGTAAACATCCAGCCATCTAGTCATCTGCAAGGGAGCCTTGCATGTCACGTGAAGCAAGTGGTCACAGCTATGACATCTGTGCTTTTCTCCTTTCCCCACTTGAGGTCATTGAGATCTATAAAAGATGATCCCAGCCATTTCCAGAGCTCAATCTGAGAAGGGAAGTAATACATTTGACAGAAACATGAAAGCTGTACTTATCCTATCTGGCTGTTATCAATAAGGACACAAGTCCAGATAACTTGCATCTACAGAGCAATTAGAGTGACACAGCAGTGCTCAGGACTGGAGGAGCGATAATTTCCCAAGGTGGAAAATCACTTATGCGTGACATCTGTTGTCACAGAGTGCCTCCTCAGCCTTCATGCTTTTGGGAAAGAATAATTTGGGCCAAGGTCTTTTTCACTAGTGTCTCAGTTAGGGTTTCTATCGCTGTGAAGAAACTATGACCACAGNAACTCTTATAAAAGAAAGTAGTTAGTTGGAGCTGGCTTATAGTTTCAGAGGTTCAGTCCATTATTGTCATGGGTGGGAAGCATGGCAGTGTGCAGGCAGACTTGGTGCTGGAGAGATAGCAAGAGTTCTACATCTGGATCTACAGGCATCAGATGAGAAAGAGAGAGGCACTGGGCCTGGCTTGAGCATTTGAAACCTCAAAGCCCACTCCCAATTACACACATTCTCCACCAAGGCCACACCTACTCCACCAAGGCTACACCTCCTAATAGTGTCACTGCCAATAAGCCTATAGGGCTCATTTTCATTCAAACTACCCTGGCCCCCATAGGCTTGTAGCCANATCAAAATGCAAAACTGCATTCAGTCCAATTTCAAAAGTCCCTATCCATAGTCTGTCACAATCTCAACTCTATTTAAAAGTCCAAAGTTCAAAGTCTCTTCTGAGACTCATGGAATCTCTTAACTGTAATCCCCTGTAAAATCAAAATGAAAAAAGCAGATCACATACTTCCAACCTACAATGGTATATTATATATGTTACCATTCCAAAAGAGAGGAAAGGGAGCATAGTGAGGAAATACTGAACCAAAGCAAGAACAAAAACCAGCTGGGCAAACTCCAAACTCTGCATCTCCATATCTGATGTCAAAGTAATCTTCAGATTTCTTAACTCCTTTCAGCTTTGTTGACTGCAACACACTTCTTTCTCTTGGCCTGGTTCCACTCCCTGTTAGCAGCTTTCTTCTATGGGTATCCTACGACTCTGGCATCTCCAACATCTTGGCGTCTCCAAGGCTTCACTTTCACAGATTCATGCAATGACCTCTCTAAGTCTCCATGCAGGGATACTCCTGACATATATATGCCTGGCCTCAGCAGCTTTCTTTAGTCATAGAGGGAGATTCCATAACCCCTTTTTTGTATCCTTGACTCTAAAGCCAGAGCTATGTGGCCAAAGCTGCCAAGTTTTGCTGGGGCTAGAAATGCCCTCCTTGTTCAAATACATTTTCACCAGCTTTCTGTTTCCAATGGCTTTCTCCATTGCATAAGCTTGGCTGTCCTGGAACTTATTCTGTAGACCAGGATGGCCTTAAACTCAGAGATTCACCTGCTCCTACCTCTGGAGTGCTGCGATTAAAGGTGTGTGCCATCACATCCAGCCCTAAACTTTTCTTTAATTCCTTTTCACAAGATTAGCTGGATGGGGTCTTGCCCTGAAGTCACCAACCCCTTAATTTCATTTCTTATCAGTTTTTATTTAAACTTTTTTTTNAATCTCCCTAAGCACTGAACTTGACTCTATTAAATTTCCTGGTGCTCCTTTGCTCCTCCAATTGTACATTTTGTGTTTCTTCCTTGCTNAATTTGCTCCTTTTCATTATAGATCTGCGTAAGGTTAGCCACCAACAACCAAACAACACTATCAGTATTAGGCTGTCTGGAAATTATCTCTGCCAAAATTGTAGATCCATAATTCTTCAGTTTAGCCTCAGGTAGATTTTTTGGACAAGGGTAGAAAGCAGCCACATTCTTTGCCAAAGTATCACAAGAAAGTCTCTAGGCCACATACTAATAGTTTCCTCTGAAACCTCTTGAGCCAGGCCTCCACAGTTGAAATCACTCTTAGCACCACTGTCTTCCATGTTCCTACTAGTATGGTCCATTAAACAGCATTTAAAGCAGTCAACTGTTTTCCCAATTCAAAGTCCCCAATTCCACATTCTTTCAAACAAAAGCATGGTCAGGCTTATCAGAGCAATACTCCAGTCCCTGGTACAACTTCTGTCTTAGTTAGGGTTTTATTGCTATGAAGAGGCACCATGACCACCACAACTCTTTTAAAGGAAAGCATTTGATTAGGGNTTGCTTATAGATTCAGAGGTTTATTAGTCCATTGTCATTATGGGGGCAGACATGATGCTGGAGAGGTAGCAAGAGTTCTACATCTGGATCCACAGGCAGCAGGAAGAGAGAGGGAGAGAGAGAGAGAGAGAGAGAGAGAGAGAGAGACAGACAGACAGACAGACAGACAGACAGACAGACGGACAGACATTGGGTATGGCTTTGAAATCTCAAAGCCCACCCTCAGTGACCNAAGGCCACAACTCCTAATAGTGCCACTGTCTGTGAGCCTTTGGGTGTCATTTTCATTCAAACCACATAAGTAGGTTCTGATTNTTACCATATTATGCTGGCTAGTTGGTTTTATAATATGAATATTCTTATATAACTATTTGTTAGGCTGTTACATAAGTGCATAAGTTTTGACTAATTTTTTTGTCTTAATGGAATATTTATATTTTGAGGAAAAACTACATTGATTATAATTCTTCATTTAAAAATGATTTGGAGCTGAGAATGCCTTCATTCATAAAGTCCTGCTGCATAAGCCTGAAGATCTGAGTTCTTTTCCCCAACACCTACATTAAATGCTGAGTAGATCGGTGTGTGTTTACTGTGGAGACAGGAAGATCCCTGGAGCTCATTGGCTGGCCTGTCAATGACCTTGTATTCAGTGAGAGGCCCTGTCTCAAAAAACAAAGTGGAGGGGCTTGCAAGATGGCTCAGAAGGTAAAGATGCTTGCTGCCCAGCCTGACAACCTGGGTTCGATCCAGGAGACTGTGGTGATAAATTGTGTACCCTAATAAAGCTTGCCTGAGGATCAGAGGACAGAGCCAGCCACTAGATTAGACATAGAAACCAGACAGTGGTGGCACACACCTTTAATTCTATTACTTGGGAGACAGAGATTGGATCTCTGTGAGTTCAAGGCCACAATGGAAACAGAGCTAGGCAGTGGTGACACACACCTTTAATACCAGGAAGTGACTGCAGGGCAGAGAAAGGTATATAATGTNTGAGGAAACAGGAACTAAGGCATTTCAGCTGAGACCCTTTTGGGTGAGGACTCAGAGGCTTTCAATCTGAGTATTTGTGGAGACAGGATCAGCTGAGGAGTTGGCGAGGTGAGGCTGGCTGTGACTTGCTCTGCTTCTCTGATTTTTCAGTTTTCATCCAATCTGGCTCTGGGTTTTTTAGTATAAGAACATTTAACTTTCGAATAATATCCTACATGGTATATGGAGAGAACCAAACCCTGAAAGTTGTCCTTTGGTATGCACACACACACACACACACGCACACACACACACACACACACACACACACACCCTCAATATGTAAATATAATTTAAAACTATAAAGTGGAGCATGATAGAGGAAGACACTCAGCATTGACCTCTGCCCTCTATGTGCACACATACCTTCATGGACAGGCACACAAATGTGTATATACACTACACACACAAATTAACAAGTATAGTAGTTATAGATGACCTGGTTTATAGCCCAAGCTATCCTCCAAGTCCTGGCAGTCCTCCAGCATTAGCCTCCTGAGGGCTGGGATGGCAGATATGTCTAGCATATTTGGCATTAGGTTTCAACTAAAGTACCTCAAACACCCAAATGTCTCTAAGGACAATGAATCTGGACACATTTGTATTTTAGGAGTATAATTCTGGTGATATTACATGGAATGGACTGGTGTGGGGACAGGGAGGGTCTTGGTAAGGTAGAGTGAGGTTCTGAGCTTAGGTGGAGGGCAGGAAACTTAGAGAAGAAAATAGACTGGAAGGATACTGGATTGGGGTCCACACCTGCTTCAACCAAAGATGTTAAATGAAATAGGCTTCACTAGACAGGACTGATAGGTGATGAGTATATGTGTATTTGTATTATGTGTTATGTATGTGTATTATTGGGGAGAGAGAGGTCTGTGTTGTGAGCATAAGTGTTGGGCAAACCATAGAGAAGTTGCCACTGTCACATATTTATANAGCCTTGGGACTGATGAGGTTATAAATCCTCATTGACATAGGTTGCTGTGGTGGGTTTTATAGGAATGGTCCCATAGGCTCATGTAGAATGCTTGGTCATTAGAGAGTGGCACTATTAGGAGGGGTGTCCTTGTTAGGATAGTTGTGGCCTTGTCAGAGGGAGTTTTTCACTGGGGATGGGCTTTGGGGTTTCAAATGTTTAAGCTAGGCTGAGTGTCTCTCTTCTCCTGCTGCCTTCCAATCTGGATGTAGAACTCTCAGCTACTTCTCCAGCACCATGTTTGCCTGTGTGCCACCATGTTCCCCATCATGACAATAACGGACTAAACCTCTGAACCTGTAAGCCAGCTCCAATTTGATGCTTTCTTTTATAAGATTTGTGGTGGCCATNGTGTCTCTTCAGAGCAATAGAAACCCAACTAAGACAGTTGCCCATCATTAAAGTCTTAGTAGTTATTTGTTCACATATTATACATGCAGAATATTTTTGATAGGAGACTATACATTTCATATCACAGTAGTTATAACTTGTGACATGGCAGATTCCTTTTAGTGGTGAGGAAAGGATACTTACCCTTTAGTGACATCAGCCCACTCTTTGCCCTGCAGACAAGAAATTCTTCCTAATATTTCTGAGAATCCATTGAAGACATTTTTATTGACCTGTCATCTCCAGTGTTCAAGTGATATATTGAAAGCTATGAGCCTAACACACTGGAGTTCTGGTGGCCCCGGTTTTCCTNTTGAAGCAAACCATTATGTAAGAAGCTGATTGCCTGGGAAGAAACTTGAGTGCCATCACACAGCACAGTCAGAAGCACACGACCTATTGTCTCAGTCCACTTATCAAAGAAAGTGACCCTTCATGTCACACAGAAGAGCGTCGGGTAGCATCAAGTTCAGTGAGAGACTTTGTCTCAAAATGTCAAATGGAGAGACTGAGTCATCCTCTGACCTCTATGTATACACTCACACACATGCACAACCCACATGAATACATACATACACTGCACTCCTACACACACACACACACACACACACAC
>LZPO01097219.1:94376-105897 GCA_001675575.1 Neotoma lepida | reverse complement strand
AAAAAAATATAAGCAAGGCAGAGGGTGGGGCAGAAGGTGGGTATAGATTTATAGCTCTCATGGTGTAAGGAACCATTTCTCCTCTGGTGAGAATCACTGGTACTCTGTAAGAGACAAAGCCACACCATCTTTATCGGAAGTGAGTATACAAAGATGCGGATCACTCACTTCTTGACTTCCTTCCTTCTGTCCCTAGAGCTCAACTCCAAGGCTTTGCTGTCACGTCCTTCTAAANCACATGCTTAAAATCTGCAACTCATTTCTAAACTATTGCTGTGGGATGTTTTTTCTGATTTCATTTAGATGTCAGTTCTTGCTCTGCTCAGGTCAGCAGAAGGTCATGTTAGAGAGAAAATCCTATGCACTTTTATTGACAGAATTTCTCTCTGTCTTCCCCTTCATTCTCCTACCCATGCTGGCCTACCTTAGAGAGGGCACAAAAGACAAATGGCTGGGGGAGTGTGGCCAGTTCATCCACACAGTCAGCTTCTGTCTGAGGATCCTTCCCATATAGAAGAAACACTCGTGCTGGGATTTTGTCTTTGGCAGAGTGGACACTGGGGTATGGCTGATGATATGTCAGAATGATTTTCTTGTTCTGCAAAGGCAGGAAGAGGAATCATTTGGGGACCTTCCTTCTACCAGAAGCCCTAGGGTGTGGCCAGTTGGTAAAGGACAGGGAGACACGGACCTTACTGCTCCTGGAACTTCTTCCCAGAGCTGAACAAGAAGAGAAACAGCTGGCAACAGTGTGTCTGCAGCTGTGTCTGTGCTGCCAAGAGTGGAAGTGTAAATGACATTGTCTTTGGTCATTGACAGGAACAATTGAACTTAGGAGAAAAAATTATTGTTTCGAATCTTATATTTGGCTCAGTTTGATAAGACACATAGAAGCAGATGCCTTTCGGAACCCTCTTTGAATTTTATGACTACAATAACCAAATAAGAACAAAAGCTGGAATCACATAACATCCAATCACTTATCTGTTTATTCAACAAATATTAAAAATCTAAATGTCATGTGGTATTGTATCTGGAAGATGAAGTTGGAGTTAGGNTTAGGGACTTTTAGACAGAAACATCAGGAAACACTATGCCCGCGATGTCGGGCAGTTAGTGAAGAGGACCAAGAAGTCCTGGCAGAGGGCCCGATGAAGACTCCAGGTGGGAAAGTGTGTGCGACCTGGAGGAACCAAGCACCAGAAATCATCAGAGTGGCGAAAGCAAAGCTAGAAAAAGTGAGTAGGAGAGATGGCCACGCTGTCTCACATGGTCACTCATGTGAAGACTTTGGTTCCTCATTTAAATGTACTTAAAATGTTTTTAATTATGTATATGGGTGTACATATTGTGTGAGATTTTCAGAAGTGAGTGCAGTGTCTGCCGAGGCCAGAATCAGGTTTCAGATCCCCTGGTGTTGGAATTACAGGAGACTATGGTGAGCCAATGTGAGTGCTAGGAACTAAACTCCAGTCCTCTGGAAGAGCAGGAGATGTTAACTGCTGACCCACCTCTTCAAGTGAAAGTTAAAGCTGTAGATTGTAAGTGGTCTGATGTCTGTTTGCAGAATAATGTTTCTTAAAATGCACAAATATAAGATANACACAAGTCAGAAGATGTTGTTGTTCATTAATGATGAAGTCGCTAGGGTGTAAAAACTGTTTTACAACAGAATCCGAAGCAATAGAGCTGATGCATCCATGTGACTAGGGGTGCTGAGAGGGCTCTCTAATCATTTAGACACCTAACTGGCCACTATCCACAAGAGACAACTGCTCATCTCTCCAGAGGAACAATTTACGTTTATATGGATAAGAGTTCGCACTGTTGCCAGCTTTCCACAAAGTACAAGGTTCTCTCTNTCTCTCCTCTATTTTTTAAAATTAATTTTTTGTGTTGGTTGGTGCTATCATGATGTCTGCATATATATGACAAGCACAAGTTTTAAACTAATCTAAGTGACAGGCCGAGATGGCTTGAAAGGTATGCTAGGTAGTACACCTTGTACTATGCGATGATGCCCTATTCTGAAAATATCTCCTACACTCTAAGAGACTCAACTTTTGCCGAACCTCACAGCCAGAGTTAATAATNTACCTTGAGGTCACTTAGGACTGCGATTCTGCTGTGTATTCAAACTGTTTGTTTAACTTGTCTTTAAGAGAACAGCATAGCAGCTAACCTGACTTGTCTTGGAGTCCCATGTAATCAACGTTTACAACCTAAGATAAAGCATAGCTATAATCTCATTGTGTACTCTTCCATGCCCCTGACCTGGAATAATGCTGTTGAGAGCTCTCAACAACTCAAGGCTCTCTCAAAGGCCCTGATGAAAGGACAAAAGGAGCCTAGTGCTGTACCCTTGCTTAGGAGCGGACTTGGC
This sequence comes from Neotoma lepida, assembly GCA_001675575.1. Lineage (NCBI taxonomy): Eukaryota > Metazoa > Chordata > Mammalia > Rodentia > Cricetidae > Neotoma > Neotoma lepida. The sequence continues at coordinate 103,514 of LZPO01097219.1, read as the reverse complement.
ATGGTTGGGCCTGGGTCTGGGGACCAGGAAGTTAAGGCTTCCATTCCTGGGGACCCAGCTTTCTTCCCTGAAGAGCTGTGGTTATCAGTCCTAAGGCAGCTGTGTCTGAGGTATTCTGTATTCTTTTTAGCAGCATTGTCTGACTTAGCTCTCTGATGACCTTGGCCCATTCTCCCTCTGCAAATCGGAAGATGCTGTACTTCTTAATAAGCTTGCTTGGCCCAAGACAGTGCTTGTGCAAGACCTACTGTCTCCAGTTGTTCCTTCTTTATCTTCTCATCTCTTGACCTTCCCACACTTAGAACCCTGTCACTGAAGAATAACCTGCTGATCCAGGTCATACTGCATATGTGTTATGATAATCATTTGCCGGAAACATCCAGTATAGGCTGAAAGGAGTCTTATAAAATGAATGTCATATCTACCATAAATGTTGAACATGCAACATATGGATATTGCTCGATAAGCAGTGATGTTTGTAATGCTGTTTGTCATGTGGGTCAGTGGGGTCAGTTGGAGTCAGTGACTTCATCCCTTGTAAAACTCTGTTAAAGATTCCTGTAAGTATCCCTCATTCCTTCCCCACATGATGCTTTCTGGGATGTTCAATAAATACTGAGCAAAGCCCTTTGTTGGGGCAGATACAAACACAGAGACATACTCACAAGACACCATTCAGGCAAGCACAGACTCAGACTCACACGACAGACAGAAAACAATGGGAGACATGGAGAGAGAGAAGTACAGAATCCAAATCCAGGCTCACACTCGGTTAAGTTACTCCAAGGGGAACTGGTTTTAATTTGTTTTCTCACTATGACACCAACACATTATTGGTGACTCTGAGTTATCACTAATGCATTCAAAACTGACAGCCTTAGTAGCCATGTGAGGTAAGCCAGCATGGAGGTCAGCCGTGTGGTGGACAAGCAGCCAGATGGTGGGCACAGGGCTTTTAGAGAAAGAGCAAGGAAACCTGAAGTGTTAGGGAAAGCATGCTTAGAACAAAGATAGAAAGATGAAAATGGGAAGTTGCATTTTTCTCGACTATTTGGAATAGCAGGTAGACTCTCAAAGCTGTATGGCCTGAGTAGTCTGACATCTAGCCTATTTCAAATCCTTCCTAATTCTTGACACTACTCACATGCTGAGGATAATTTGCTCAGAGTTTGGCTCAAGAAAGATGTTTGACGCAGACTGGCCCCTCATCCTCCTCGTCCACTGATACTCATGCAGTTTGTAATTCCTGACCCTTGACTATGGGTGTGTTGCTGTGAGTCACTTTTCACTAATTAACGTGACAAAGCTGATGTACAGTCACTGCTGTGATTAGGTTACTAAAACCTCTTATGTCCAGGGCATCCTCTGTTTTTTCCTATTCTGTCTGGCAGAGCCAGCTGTAGTCATGTGAGGCCAGGAGCTGTTGCATCTCCCAGCAGCCACATGGGTGAGTTTGGATACTTGGAGGATTGACAGTGTCCAGGGAATGAGTTTGAAACTAGCTGTTCCTCTAGAGTACGAAGTGGTTGCAGCCTCAGCCAGTGGGCTCAGCCAGCCTTGACTGTGATCTTGTGATGAACTGTGGAATGGTTCCTGCAGCCCCTAGACCCACAGGATGGGGAATAGGTAAGGCTGTTTGAAGTTGTGACGAACTAAGGTAATCATCCAGTCATCCATAGATACACAGTGCAGAATCCATAAGTTCACCAGAGACTGAGGGGTCAAGAGATTTATAGACATCTTAAAATCCATTTGGAGTAAGGATTTTGGAGCTGTGTAAGACTGAGCAACCCCAAGCTCATTATTATAATTTTGGTAAAGTATCTTGACTGGAATTGTTTAGCTCCCCAAGCAACGGGCCTGGCTCCAGACTCTGCTTTTCTCTTTAACACACAGGCCAGTGCTCAAATAATCCTTTGCTCAAGTTTTCCACAAACATTAATTAATCATGTGCTTGGCTCTGAGGACAAAAGGAAAATATATTGTCTTCTACCCCCCAGAAATTCATGCTGGAATGAAGTCAGTCTACAGAAAAGTAAGTTAAAATGCAGAGTGGAGACGGGAGGGCTCTCTGCAGAACATGTGCCTCACCCTGGGCTGCTCCTGTTAAAACACCAGCCTGACCCAACAACTCCATTTTTACTTGAAACTGCTTGTTAAAAAAAAAAAAAGGTGTGTGTAACATGAATCTTAAAAGGTCTTATAACAAAAAACCTAGAGCCAAATATTGGGGTGAAAGCTGAAAGATCAGAGAAGCAGAGCAAGCCAGCCACAAGTTCTTACCTCTACAAAATCCTCAGTCTAAGGAGAGAGAGTTCCTGTTTCCTCATGCCTTATATACCTTTCTGTGTCCTGCCATATTACTTCCTGGGATTAAAGGCATGTGTCACCACTGCCTGGTTCTTTTTCTCTCATGTAGCCCAGTGTGGCCTTGAACTCACAGAGATCCAGATGGATCTCTGCCTCCCAAGTGATAGGATTAAAGGTATGTGCCACTACTTCCTGACCTCTATGTCTAATTTAGTGGCTGGCTCTGTCCTCTGATCCCCAGGCAAGCTTTATTGGGGTACACAATATAGCACCACAGGTGTGCATTAAGAGTGAAGTAACCAGACTATAAGATTAATTCCTAATGCTTGTCATGTGAACACATTCTGGAATTCCTAGAGAGGGGCTGGAGATGTAGGTCAGTTAGTGGAGTGCTTGCTTAGCAAGCACAAGGCCTCAGATTCAGTCCTCAGCACCAAATAGAAATGGGGTGTGGTGGCAGTATGATACCACTGTCAGGAGTTCATGGTCATCTTTGGCCACAGAGCACTTTTGAGGCAATCTGGGCTACATGAATTATACCTTGACTGCAAACAAACACACATTCCTGGAGAGAAGCCATTCTACAGCCCACACTTTGCCCACTCTAATCTTAACTTGATGCTGATGTCATGGGTGACTATTGCCCTAAGGCCCATTAACTATTGTTTTTTTCCCCTCTTTTTGGGGGGCCCGCTACCCAGCTCCCAAATAAATCCTATTTGGAGGCTTATTCTTAATTACAAATGCCCAGCCTTAGCTTGGTTTCTTTCTTGCCAGCTTTCTTTATCTTAAATTATCCATCTACCTTTGGCCTCTGGGCTTTTTCTGTTCTCTTACTTCTTTACATCTTACTCTTACTCTGTGGCTTGCTGGTTGTGTAGCTGGGTGGCTGACCCGTGATGTCCTCCTCCTTCTCTGACTCCTAGATCTCTCTCTCCTCTACCAGATTTCTCCTTCTCTTTATTCTCTCTGCCTGCCAGCCCCGCCCATCCTTTCTCTTGCCTTGCCATCAGCTCTTTATTAGACTATCAGGTGTTTTAGACAGGCACAGTAACACAGCTTCACAGAGTTAAACAAATGCAACATAAACAAAAGTAACACACCTCAAAATAATATTCTACAACAATCAACCAATGAACTGATTTTAAAATTGTGGTTTATATNCACAATAGATTACTATTCAGCCTTTAAAAGGAGACAGATAATATCATGGTGGAAACATGAATGAACCCATAACATACTGTGTTAGGTGAAATAAGCCAGGCACAGAAAAAAATACTATACTGTGTCACTTATATGTGTGTTCTTAAAACATTGAAATCATTGAAGCAGATAGTGCAATGGTGGTTACGAGAAATTGGAGTATGGCAGAAATGGGAAGGGCACAGGTGTTTCAGCAAGCTAAAAGGAGTAAATCCCAAGTATTTGAAATAATGGACATCCTGATTAATTTGGCTCAATTGTGCTCTTGTATGACAGATTAAAGATTTGCTTTGTACCTATAAATACATAATTATAAATTTTCAATATTCAATTATATATAGATAGATATATGGGGGCTAGAGAAATGGCTCAGCATTTAAGAACCTTGACTAATCTTCCGGAGGATCAGGATTTGAGTCCCAGTACCCACATGGTGATTCACCAGTTTCAGGGGATCTGCCGCCCTCTTCTGGCCTCTTTGGGTACTGCAAGCACATGGTGCACAGACACATGCTGGCAAACACTCATATGCATAAAGTAAAATAAAGTAAAAACCTAAAAAAAGAGCACATACTGACTGCTCTTGNAGAAGCCCTAATTCAATTCCCAACACCCACTTCAGATAGTTCACAGCTGCCTGAAACTCCTGTCCAGAGGGTCTGATATCCCCTGCTGACCTCTGTAGACACCTGCACTCACATACATTTACATATAGAACTAAAAATATCAAAAAAACTTAAATAAATATATGGGTGTTAATTTTTTGTTGCTGTGACAGAATTCCTGACATAAACAACATAAGGGGAGTAAATATTTTTTTTAAATCTCTTGGTTCCAGAAGTGTGGGTCCCTCATGGGAAGGGGTGTGGTGTGGAGCTGCCCACTGACTTCCTGAAGGCAGAAAGTTCTGTGGTANTTCTAAATTCCTGTTCACTATAACCCATCCCCAGGGTCTGAGATGGTGTCACTCACACTGAGTGTGGGTCTTCCCAACTTGCACTGGATAGTTTTACATCAACTTGACACAAGCTAAAGTTATCTGAGGGGAAGGAGCAAGAAACCTCAAGTAAGAAATTACTTCCATAAAATCTGGCTTCAGGCAAGTCTGTAGGGCATTTTCTTAATTAGTGATTGATGAGGGAGAGCCCAGCCCATTGTGGNTGGGGCCATCTCAGGGCTGGTGGTCCTGGGTTCTATAAGAAAGCAGGCTGAGCAAGCCATGAGGAGCAAGTCAGTTAGCAGCACTCCTCCATGGCCTCTGCAGCAGCTCCTGTCTCCAGGTTCCTGCCTTGTTTGTGTTCTTGTCCTGACTTCTTTTGATGATGAAAAATGATGTGGAAGCATAAGCTGAATAAACCCTTTCCTCCCCAAGTTGCTTTGGTCATGGTGTTTCATCACAGCAATAGTAGCCCTAACTAAGACATCATTTTAGTTATTCCTCTGTGGTAATATGTTTTTTGTTTTTTTTTTTAAATTTTTGAGACAAGGTCTCTCTGTGTAACCCTTGATGCCTGGAACTCAATATATTGGACAGGCTGCCCTCACACTCCCACTGCCTCTGTCTCCTGAGGGTTGGGCTTAAAGGTGTGCTCCACCACAACTGGCAATCTTTTTTACTTATGTACGATAGAGCTATAGCAGATTATACTAACAAAATTATTCTGTGTGGTTGTTTGAGTCATATTTTCTTCTGTGTAATAGCATAGTTTTTCCATTGTAAATTGAATAATTNTGGAAAACATCCCCAGACCCACCTTCAGAGATCTCTTATTAAAAAGAAATACATAAAAAGCAAATGGGATTTTTTGTCTGCTTCACTTTTAAAAACAGCTAAAAGTGCAGTAAGAGAGAATCCTTCTCAATATTTTAGGTTATAATATCTATTCCTGAGATTGCAGAGGAGAGAAAGTTGTATTAATATGTGACTGCCCTGGATAAGAATTTATCCTTGCTATAGATGGAGTAAATGAAATTATCAAAGCTATTTTGTTTGGCCTCTTTTTGGGTCCAAAGAATAGAAAAAATAGCTTATATCAGGAAATGAAAGTTTATTCTGGTTATAACCTGATTGTTGAATAAGCAGATTCAGTGATATATAAATAGGAAAGGACTCTTTCTTCTTGACAACAACCAGTGAAACCCCAAAATGCCCTGCTACACTCTTCCAAGCCCTTGAACAATAGCCTTTGGGAAGTTCTATAACCTTTTAGTAACTTTCAGCTCTGAGTTTTTAAGTAGTATGCTAGATGTTCAGTAAGTCTACATTAAACTTGTTATTCATGTATGTATATATTTGCATTCATGTGTCTATAGTGTATGTGTGTGTTTGTTTGCATGTGTGTGCACCTCTGTGTCTTCATCTAGCACTCTCCACCTTATTTGTTATAATTATTTATTTAATGTATATGTGCCTGAGTGTATGTGCTTCATGTGTGTGAAGTACCAGTGGAGGCCAGAAGGGAGCTCTGAATCTCTTGGAACTGGAGCTAAAGATGGTGGTGAGCTGCCATGAGGGTGCTGGGAACTGAACCCTGGGTCATCTGCAAGGGCAGCTGATGTTCTAAGCATTGAGCCTTCTCTCTAGGCCCTCAACCTCAGTTTTCTGAAACAGTGTGTCTCACTTAACCTGGAGCTCAGATAGACTAGGATCCAGCCAGACTGTGGGATCTGATATTCCCTCCTCTTCCACCTTCCCATTCTCTGTTGGGGTTTCAGGTGTGTGCTATCACAACTGGCTATTTACCTGGGTCCCAGAGAACCGAACTCATGTCCCCAAGCATGCACAAGAAGCACTGTATTCACAGAGCCACCTCTCCAGCTCATTGTGATCTTTAATCTCAGTGTCTAACTTAATGCTCATCTCCAGCAATGTTGTTTATTCCCTCAAGTCCATCTTCTGCTTTGTGGGGATCTTAAGACAAAACAAGAGAGGCTGGAGGAGGAGGGGAGCACATTTTATCACCCAAGGCAAGTCTGAGCCTCTTCTGTGTGAAATATTTGTGAGTTTTCCTACCTACTCTCCTTTGCAGCCCAGACCTCTACTTCGCTCCAGTTCCTGATGCAGGCAGTGTAGTTTATGCCTAAATTACTCCACTGGCTTGTTCAGGTGCAGTCCTGTGTAGTACTTTCCCAGGCTTCACAGTGGAACAAGTTCTCTGCCTTGATGGCTCACTTTTGCACAGGTTCCTTTAGCCTTTGGGATGTGTCAGCTTGCCCTTCAGCTTTGAGAAAGAGATGTTTGGAAAACCAGAGATGCATTTTGGCATGACAGGAACTCCTAGTGTGTATTTACATAAGTGGAAATCAGTACTTCATACTAACTTTTAGCAATTGAGAGATCAGCCCCTGAGCTTTTCCCGTTTATAATTAAATTCTCAGATATTCCTATCGTAGTCTATATCTTCATTTAAAAATTATGTAATAATCAAAGTACATTATGAACTCTNATGGAAATGGCCTGTCTTAGTTAGGGTTTCTATTGCTGTGAAGAGACACCATGAACACAGCAATTCTTATAAAGGAAAACATTTAATTGGGGTGGTTCACTTACAGTTCAGAGGTTCAGTCCATTATCATGGTGGGACATGGTGGCGTGCAGGCAGACATGGTGCTGGAGAAGTAGCTGAGAGTTCTATATCTTACAGGCAACAGGAAGTGGTCTGTGACACTGGGCAGTATCTTGAGCATAGGAAACCCCAAAGTCTGTCCCCACAGTGACACATTTCCTCCAACAAAGGCACACTTCCTAATAGTGCCACTCCCTGTGAGATTATGGGGGTCACTTACATGCAAAACTGCCACATGGCCTTATGTAATCCAGTGTGATAGCAATAAAACAAAACAAAACAAAACAAAAACCCTAACAAATATACCAACAAAGTATATATTCTTATGTGGTTATAGAAAAACCCTACAAAACGGGTCAAAATCTAACAGTATGATAGGCATTTTGTGTGTGAGGCCCTGGGAGGGTGTGGATGAAGGAAGATGTTTCTAATTGCAGCAAAGTTTTGAAAAATTTAGCTTTGCTTTTTTGCCCATCCTAGTTTCAGACTCTGAAAAAAATGAATGACAGTAGCTACCATGTGGGTCTAAAATAAAGCCGCGGCCAGAGAGACTGCTCATGGTTAAGGGCACTTGCTGCCTTCCAGAGGACTTCGGGTTGGTTCCCAGAATCCAGGTTTGGTTGGCACCACCTCTATCAGGTGGCTCACAACTGCCTGTGACTTCCGTTCTTGGAGATCTGACGCCCTCTCCTGGCTTGCATGCATATCTGCATGCACAATAGTGTACCATACATACACCATGAAATAACAAAGACATCTTTAAAACAAAAGTTAAATCTACCATATGGAAGGAATCAGTCAGCTCTGTTTTCTTTGGGTAATTTTTATGGTGTTTTTCTGCATTCCCTACACATTGCNACAAAGTACTTTTGCATATTTCCCCTAAAGAAAATTATTCCGTATAGAGGAAATCTGAAGGACAGTCTGCTGTTCACAACTGAAGCCTTTTCCAGTCATCAGATTTTCCCACAGTAAGGCCAGATTCAAGCACAGAGCCATTAAATGACTGAAGAGGTACGGCTCAGGCATTGAGCACCTGGAGTCATATCTTCCCTGTGAGGGTGGGTTTAAGCAGCTGGTAACTTGTTTTCAGGAAGGGAATCTTCCATGGTATGAGATGCATCTATCAGCTGTGTGTCCTATTTTCTTGGGCAAGGAATACTTCTGAAGGATTCAGACTCTCTCTCTCTCTCTCTCTCTCTCTCTCTCTCTCTCTCTCTCTCTCTCTCTCTCTGGGGTTGGATTTCAAGACAGGGTTTCTCTGTGTAGCCTAGGCTGTGCTGGAACTCGCTCTGTAGACTGTAGACCAGGCTGGCCTCAACTCACAGAGATCCTCCTGCCTCTGCTTTCTGAGTGCTGGGATTAAAGGCGTGCGCCACCACTGCCTAGCCAGGATTCAGAATGTCCACAACAAAGCAAACAACTGAAAAATAAATCACTCAAAGGCTCTCTTAGATTAGAAAAACACAGACTGGTCAATCTTAGAACCTCGTGAGTGTATAAACACATGTATATGTGCTGTACCTTATGATTCAGGGCATTTGTATGTAAACATGTGTCCTTAAAAAATAGGACTAGGCTGGAGAGATGGCTCAGTGGTTAAGAGCACTGGCTGCTCTTGCAGAAGACTCAGGTTCAATTCCCAGCACCCACATGGCAGCTCACAACCATCTGTAACTCCAGTTCAAAGGGACCAAACTCCCCCTTCCGGCCTCCACAGGCTCTGCAAACAGGGTGCACATACACACATGCAGGCAAAATACTCACATATATAAAATAAAAATAAATACAAAAATGTTGAAAAGAGGCTTATTTTGAGACAGGGCCTCACTGAGCTGTCCAACCTGCCCAGAACTCCCTCTGAAGCCTAGGCTGGCCTCTGTCTTGGGATCTTCTGTCACCATGCCTNGCTGACCATTTGCTTCTAATAAACTCTAACTAGATAGTTATTATATGCAAATATAAATGGCAATTTTTTAATTAATTTATTAATTTATTTATTTTTACATTAAAAAGATCTTCCACTCCTTTTACATACCAACCTCAGATTCCCCTCTCC